>CATIWM010354280.1:0-24436 GCA_949671775.1 Mallotus repandus | reverse complement strand
ATGTAGTTGTAATATTTAAATTTTTATAAAAAAATAATTTTTTATTATTTTTAAATTTTTTATTAAGAAAATAATTAAAAGTATTTATTATCTTATGATTAGTTATGACCATAATATGTTTTATATAAATTAGTTATAGAGGTAAAAAAAATATTAATTATAAAAAATATTGAAGAAATATCATATAATTATTTAAATAAAAGATTTATAAAAAAATTTCAATGAATTATAACTATATTAAGTTAACATTAAATTATCATATAAATAAATAACATTTTTATTTTTTTAACACTTTTATTTAATAATAATAGTAGTAGTAATAGTAATAATAATAATATCAAAATATATATTTAATTAATAATTTATTTACTATCACGAGTCTAAAAATTTTTATTCACGTGCAAAGCACATGATTGTTTATATATATATATCTATAATATATATAAACATACGAAAGGAAGGAGGGACAGGCAAAATTACAAAATGGTTTTCACTCATTATTATATAAAAATTAGATAATTTAGTCATTTACTAATAAAAAGTAAATTAAATTAATTGAAATGTAATTCTAATTTGATTGAAAGTATATTTTCTATTTTAATTAGGATAGTTTTTATTTTATCTCTAAAAAAATTATATTAATTAAAATGTAATTCTAATTTAATTGAAAGCATATTTCCTATTTTAATTAGGTTAACTTCTATTTTATCTCTAACAAAATTAAATATTAAAATTTTAGTAGTAATTTTGTTAAAAATATATATTTTTCTATTTTAATTAGGTCAACTTATATTTTATCTAATATAAATCAAATTAAATAACATAATTTTATAAGGCTTACGAAATTAAATTTAATAAGTAAATAATTAAAATCAAAATTATTAAATTTTATAAAATAATTAATTATGAAAAATATTAACATAAAAAAAAAAGTTGAAAGATTGTTGTGTTTAAACAGAAAATTCATAAAAATGTTAATAAATTACTATATTATAACTCTATCAGGTTTGTAAAATTAGATTGTTAGTTAAATAAAAATATTAAAAAAGTATTGTATAATTGATTAAATAGAAAATTTATTAAAAATTTTATCTATAATCATATTTTAAAAAATAGAGCATAAAATTTGTAATATTACTTTGTTATATTAATTTATAATATTTTTATTTTATAATATTTTTATTTAATTAAATAATAATAATAAAGATAATAATAATATTAAAGTATATATTTAACAATTTCTTTATCATTACGAATAAAAAAAAATTTATCAACATGCCTAGCACCGTAATTATTTAATAGTATTTTTTTTAAAAAAAACTCTCCTAATGATAAAAATAGCCCTCTCTTCATCTTCAGTGTTTTTGGCGGGAAGAATTCGTAACGCATCAGTTATACTCTTCTGTCTCTCTCTCTCTCGCGCACACAAAATCTGTTAACTCTATCAGAACCGAAACCAAAAACCAAAAAGAAAGATCAAGAAAATCCCATTTTCAAGAAATCAAGAAAACCCCATATCAGGAAATCAAGAATAATCTTTCTTCTCTGATCATGTCTCAATATCTTCTTTTTCTCCTCCTCATCACCGCCGCCGCTGCTGCAACCACACCCACTCCCACACTTCCCCCCACCACCACTCCTCTTTCAACTCCCCCCACCACCAATGCCACCACAACAACCACCCCTTCGCTACCATCACAGCAGCAACACCGTCAACAACAACTCAACAACATAATTGACGCACTGATCGGAGCTGGAGACTTCAACAGCTGGGCCAACGTTCTCTCCGTTGCTGACCCAACAACGCTCCCTCTCTCCGCCACCCTTTTCATTCCCTCCGATGACTCTCCATCTCCCCTCGCAGCCACCATCACCATCGACCCTTTGATTTTCCCTTATCACATTGTTCCTCAACGCCTCTCTTTTGATGATCTTCGTCAATTCAATATCTCTACTCGCCTTCCTACTTTACTTTCATATAAGTCAATTCTTGTTACTAATAATTCCATTTCCAACTTCACTCTCGATGGTTCTCTTCTTTCTGATCCTGATCTTTTTACTACTGGTACTTTTGCTGTTCATGGCATTGCTACTCTTCTTGATTACTCTGTTTATGGTGATGCTCACACTAAACCTTCTCAGCCTGAAGTCTTGTCTCGGCCACCGCCTGGAATGTTTGTCCCTGATGGCGAAATGATTATTGATCCTGCCCCCGGGTCTGGTGCTGCTTGCTTGTGCACTGAGGTTTTCTGGACTGTTTTCTTGGTGGTGTTTTGTGCCTTTTCTGTGGTGAAGATTCAAAGAATGAATCTTGATTTTGATGGGCTTTTAGTGAAAATTAAAGATAACTAGAAAGGCCGAGATTACGATGGTGGTGGATCTTCAATGGATATACTTAGTTTTCTTGGTGTTTAGTGCTGCCTGTGTCAAAGATTTAGAGAATTAGTAGTCCTGAAAAGTAATGGGTTTTTGGTGGAATTCGAAGATAATCAAGGCTGCGATGATGGTAGTGAAGCTGAATCTTGTACGGACTTTTTTTTTTCTTGGTTTATTTCCCTTGATTAGGCCATTGAATCCTGAACTAGAGTACCCTTAATTGTACATTCAATTGGGTTACGCAGTTTTCTTGTAAATTTTCAGATTAGTTACTTTTTATCAGATTCTGTCCTCAAACATTTTGTCTTGCTTTATGTCTCGTGAGGTTACATAACCACAGATATGTAGTTTGAAACCAAAATGAAGGATTTTTCTTAGCCTTGTTTTGAACATATTCATTCTTGTTATACGGTGCCTCCAGAATCAACTGATAATATCAACCCTGGAACATGGAAAAAATTCTGTTTGGTTTCAGAGAAAATTCTCTCATTGATTCTTCCTTCACTTCATTCCCATCTCTCTGCCCCTTTTTTTCCCCTTTATTTTTCCTTGCATTTGGTTCTTTTCTTTGGGACACGTTTATTAGCAAATACTATATATATATATATATATATATATATATATAAAGTAAAGAAAACAAATTGGAGCCGAAGAATCAAACCCATAAATGAACCAAAAATAGAAACTAGGTTATATTTTCATAAATGTTAGTCAAATGTTCTTGATGTACAAAACCTATAATTTCTTTTATCAGCTAAAAAAATCAGCAAATGAAGATTCTCCATCTATGTAATGAATAGGCATGCTGCATACATTTGTTCACAAATCATGCCCCGGACCTCTGTGTCCTGTTATGAATCTTTGAAAGAATGGGCCTAAAAAATCTGAGAAAATTAAGCAATGCTACCCTGAATGATTTAATAAATTAAATGACCGATAAAGCAGCCCCTAAATGAGAAAGAATGGTGAGACCTAATATCATCTGTGTTTTATTTATCTACTTTTGTTTTCTGAATCTCCTCCATCAATGTTGTAAATGCGACTCTCCGTTGAGCACTTTGTGCCTCACTGCATAAAACCTTGAACATTATTCTTAGCTCTTCAGGACTTGCTTTCTTCAGTAGTCCTCGCACAACCTGCTGCACTTCTTCTTCGCCTAAATCATTACCTTGTGTAGTTAAATTGTCTGGATCCTTTGTTATCAAATTATTGCCAATTTTTGCCCCTGATTCCAGGGGATTGCAACTCTGTCCAACTGGGAATTGATCGACTTGCCTTCTAGTACATAAACTTACAAGCCTATTATTCCAATACTCCATACAGTGGTGATCTGGATCAAGAGCCTCAACAGCCTGCAAAAAAATAAAAGGGCTCAAATTCAGATACAGTAGCTGTAGCTCATACCAGATGCTTGGAAACATACAACACCTCTATGGTTTGTATACCTTACAAGCTGAAATCTATGATTTTCATCATGCACATTATGTGGCCATCTAAAAAAGATAAGTGCACAAGGGGATGAAGTTCACATTCTATTAAAAGCATGCAAGATATATGGGCATCAATATTATACATCCAGATTCTGAAACAACTAAAATCACAGGGGTGGGAGGTCATGAATTTGTTCCCTTTCTTGAACAACTTTGACTTGTATATGATCAGGAGGGAGATTGTATGCTTCCAGCTTGAAAATGTCAAGGTATAAAGGTCGAGTATGTAGCATATAGTTAATTCAGAATCTGAGAGATTGCACATACATGCACTCTTTCCTTTCTTTCTGGTTAATTTCTTTCAGGGACAAAGCAAATGCAACTAAAGTGTAAAGTGTCTTTTGGATATTGCATCTTAGTATGAAAGCAAAAATAATTCAATAAAAGTCTCAGATGACATGGTTCAACACAATCACCCACCAAAAGGAAGAAGCATGGTATTGCCTCCTTTTTAATATCTAATTGTTAGTGTAATTGTCATTGCTCAAAATCTCTACAAAAAAACAGCTGCTCAATGTGATTTTGAGTACGCAGACAGAAAAGATGGCCGTACCTGAAGAATGGGCGAAGAGAAAAACCCAAACATTTCAAGCCCATCAATACTTTGCAAAGGCTGCACAGGTGGCAGTCCTCTTTCCCCTAGGGTGTTCCGTCGTATAATTTCTTCATTCAGTCGTTGCAGCACCATTTCCCAGCATTTCTCTGCTGAAATATTCATAAATGTTTCACTTGGGCACTCTTCTAAAGATACCTAAGATTTGGAGCAACATTTTTGAAGTCAGGTGACAATAAATTCAACTATTCAAGCACCAGTCTGTCTTTTTCATGAATTAAAGAAGCGTATGTCTAAGCCACAGTTGAAAGGTAATCCAGTTCAGGATGAAGATGGGATGAATACAGCTAAACAACATGGTACAGCACCTTTAATTAGAGCCATAACTGAGAACAAACAGAGCTGCAGATAGGGCTGCATCTTTAATGTTCAAAGTGTAGCTTGCCATTTACAGCCTATAAAACAGATAGTGCCAAATTAGCCTATAATGGGAAAATAGTCACCTTGAAAAGAGGACCAAGTAGCCCAGCATCCACTATTTCTGAAATATAGCAACAAAGTTTTTTGGGATCAAGCACACTCAAGAACTTAACTCGGCTCCTGAATCCTGCAACATCAATCAAGACAGTAAATGATCTGAACAAATTCTCTAATGCATAAAATGGAAGAACATAAAGCAAAGATAAAAAGAAACCCAAGAAAAAATTACAAAGCAGTGTACCTTTTGGGAAGATGGCCTGCTTATTGCACCAAAGCTCTCCAAACATAATAGAACCAAAATCTAAAAGTTCAACAAATGGATGAAAATTATTTGCTGGATTGACTTTGTCAGTCACAGATAGTCTAACATGTGAACTATTAGCTGTTCTTGTTTTAAAGCTTTCTGACAGCACCACAGAAGATTGTGGAACTGAAAGATCAACTCCAAACAGCTTTTTACCAGATGCACTAGTATCTGCCACATGTGGCAAATATGAAGAGTGATCTTGATTCGAAATTTCTAGCAATTCTGATGAATTACAATCATGATCAACTTGTAGTATCTCTGTTTCTTTTGCAGTGTCTGAATTGCTGCCTTTCCCTTGCTTACGTTCTGACTCTACATCTGAGATAACTTTGTTATCAGAGCTATCAGATGCATGGAGAAACTCACCTTCATTATCAACAGATATAAAATCAAGATTTAAGTCAATGCAACTCTCTTGCTTCATTATCTCTTCATTCTTCAAAATTGCATCATTTCTTAAGACATTATCATGGCTACTAGACTGTGTTACTTCTGAAGAAACTTGACTATTTGAACAGCAAGAGATATTGGTTCCCAAAAAATCTTCTGTTCTTGGGGAACAAGATGGACTTTCCCTCTGCTTAGAAGAGCTGTTTTGGAATGACTCACCCTTCTGCTCCACTGTACACGCATGAGCACCATTGTCACCATCAGAAACCAATCTAAGTTCTTTAGAAGCCCATACTTCTATAGCATCCAATCTTCCCTCCAGTGCTTCAACTAGTGTCTTTAATTCATCCACAGTATAATGGACAAGGATATATCTGTCATCGTTTCCACATGAACAAAAATTGTTTGCATGTTTAAGACATGCAAATCGTTCAGGAGAGCACTTGCAGCTGGCAGCTGATAAGTGTAAATCATAGAAGCATAAGAAACATTCTCTCTCATTACACAAATCAAAATCTTTTTCCATCTTTTGCAGTCTTAAATGAGTTGAAAGGCACTGCAATCTTTCCTCCTCCATCTGTGTCCTTGTCTGTTAAAAAACATCATTTCAATTAAATTACTCTTCTCAATAGTGCTCAAGGAGCATGTGCAGATATGAAGGTGTGTGAGCACCTTTGGAGAGTGAGAGTAAGTAAGAGAGAAAAGAAAGAAGAGGAAGAGAGAGAGAGATAGAGAGAGAGACGGTCAGCACCTTAACTGCTTGGGTAAGCAGCCCATCCTTCCCACAGACATCTCTCCACCTCAAATTTCCAGGGGTTTCCTTTCCAAGATGTAGCTCCCAAAGGGCCTGGACTGCTTTCTGAGCTGATCCCAGTAGTAGCTTGTCATGGGATATTGATGTCTTTCGGTGCTGTTTGCTGTAGAGTTCAACCGCATGTTGCCCATGTGCTAACCAATCAACAGGAGCTACATTAACTGCTTCCGCACAGTTAAAGCCACAATTAAAGCCTGAGTGATATGCTCGAGGAAAGGTAAGAACAAACTCCCCAGAATGCTGGACAACTCGATACACTGGTACGCCCTCAGATTTTAGAACTGAAGGAGATAGTTGAGTTACCTGCCCAAGAAGAAACCACCGATGAAATATGACAGCAAGATAGATGACATGATTAAAAAATGAATACAAATAAGAGAGAGAGAGAGAGAGAGAGAGTATTCATAATATGGGACTTGCATATGAAGGAAAACTTGGGACAATTAATTGACACAATCATAAAGCTTGACATTTGATACAATCAATGAAGCCCATTTAAAATTCACAGCATAGCATGGCATAAATATACTTCCAGTGAATTCACATGTAAAGTGACTGACTAATATAATCTAGGAAACAATATTATATCTTCTAGCATAATTCAACCCATCACCTACACCTTATCAGGATGACTGTCATTTGAATAGGAGCACAGCAAAATGCAAAAGATATAATTGCATAACTACTAATATGACAATCTAAATAGCCAAACCCTCTCATCTAAAGCTCCCGATGTTAGAGTTGTTAAGCAGAAACTTCATTTAGACATGGAAACAAAGATATAGAGGATACATGGCAAAACTGGTGAACATAATTATGAGATGATGATTTATGCAATCTGTCTATTATATTAAATGTGAAGCTGATGAATAGGAAATTATCAGAATTTTGTCCCACCATATCCTTTCTCCAACCCCAAATCCACCAGCTTTTTTAAGAAAATTAAACTAACCCAATTCCAAATTAAAAATCACTTCCGTAGAACCAAGAATAATAAAATATAAAGCAGTCATCTTCTTACCAATTCATGGAGTAGATCAGGGTGTTCTTCAAATAAATCAGGTAAATGCTTTTTCATTGCATCCTCCAAACTGGAAGCATGACTTCCAGGTATGCCATACCATATTTTTGGCTCTCCCCAATGTAAGTAATTTAGTGAATAGAGGTGGTGATCCTCAACATGCTGTCCCAAAAGCAAATGGAGTACAAGAGCGTCAGTAAATTCTAATCCAGAATTATTATTAAAAACAAATTGTAACATGCTTACCTAGGCACTTTGCCTTAAAAATTACATAGAAGAGCTGATTAATGCTAATAGTAGTACTTAACCATGCTCAATTGCACAAATTAGTATAGTAGAAAAGGGGAAAAGTCCTAACTGTTTACCTAATTAAGAAACCTATGCACAAAACAAATTTTGTTTAAATCTTTGGCTGGGGACTCCAATCATGATGCAGCAATAGTAAATTTGTTTAATCAAATTATTATAAGTAGGGTAAAAGAATAGGAGAAAAGACTTTCTCCATCTTCTACTATAAAATGGGAAGCAATATAAGTCCATTCCAGGCAACTTTCCTCGAGTTCTTTCAAAGAAAAAATCATTATTTTCTAGCTTCATTTGCAAAATCACTGTTTTGAGTTTTTTGTTCCAGAAAAGCCCCTTAGGAAAGGGAAGAAGAGTCTATGGAGGTCTCCAAATTTTGAGCAAAACATGGATCATGATGTCTGATGTCAAAAGGAAACAGAAATTTAACAGAATGAAACAGATTTAAAGAATGTGTGCGCCTTTTGTTTTGTTGAAGTCAATTAAGTTTAAAAAAAATTAAAAAAGAAAACTTGGTAAATATTCTCTGCATTTATCATTTTATTCTTTTAGAGCTTTGAAAAATAGCAGTTCCAGAACTTACCCAACAAAATGATGACAAGCACATTCCAACATAAAGCCAAGGGACTAGAACTCCTGAGATATCACTTTCTTCAAAACATAGCACGGAACCTGGCAGGCGGGGGAAATTGTTTAAGTTCCAGCCAGAACAAACATACTGATCTGAATCACCATCAATTACCATCGATGTAGCCTTAGGAAACCCACTTCCAAATGTTCCTGTTTCCAAATCAGCACCATAGTATACCTGCAAAATATAGAACAAGAACCATGGTAACTGGTAGAACATAGATTAAACAAATATAAAAATCAAGTAAAGATATTAAGAAAAATTTCTCCCATACCTCAACCTCATCTGTTGGCTGCTCAATAATCCGCCAGTATTCACCTTCAATATCCTCTACAGAAGGTTCCAATTTCTGCTGTTCAATCCCACAAGGCTTTACATAGTCCATAGAGTCCATCAATCCAAAATAACACGCTTTGAAGTGATCAGCATATTCCTGAAATTCTTTGAGAGTGAAGTCTGATCCTGATTGGAATCCAAATTTCTCATCAGCCTCAGATGCAGTATTTGCTTCTGGATAGGAATTGGCACGTCTTCTGGATGCACCCATTTTTGATTGCCGTCTTCTTTTTCGCTTCCGGCTTCGAAATTTCTTTCTCATGGGCTCCCTGTTCTGAAGTAAGTCAATTTGCTGAATTCGTGTAGAAAATTTAGCATTTTCCCATATAACTTTCTCCCTAAGACGACAAGGTGGCCTCCATGAAAATGGGGGGACAATTCGACATATACCAAATGGCTCTGCTTTTGCACGTATCTTTGATATGTAACCAAGTGTATCCTCAAATTCCTGAGCAAATTTACCATCATACATGTTATAAATGATAAAGAGAAAAAGGGCAATACTACTGCCATAAATACCTCAACAAATATATACCTCAACAGTTGGATAAAATATCGGTGCTTCATCAATGCTGGGCCTGCAAGCTTCACTTGGATCCCATCTGGCGGAAACCTGAAACAAATTAATGTTACTCATATTTATACAATCATCAAGAATTAAAATTAAATTAAATAATATAGAACAACTCAATTGATCATTGGTCTTGTAGTTAAAGTTGACCAAAAGCAGTCTAAAGATAAGAAGGGCCATATGGGTCCTAAAACTAGTCCATTATCCTGAAGTATTTCAAATGTGTGAAACATGAATCTAAAACGATAAACTGAATAATTATGTGTTTGATGAAGACTTTTCTTCCAATCATATTCGTAATAGCAACATGAAACATCGCCCGTTATAACCTTATGATAGCAATATTTCTGTCTCAAAATTCCATGGAAGACCAATTTGCGATAATCTGAATTATATATCATGATTTTTAGAACTTACTGAACATGATAAACTCTATTCATTTGTCGTTCATACCAGCAAGGAAAGGTGACAGAGATATCTTAATAGTCCCTCTGACATTATTAAGCTATTGCTTCACAGTATAATAATGTTACCCAGCCCACTGAATATAAAAAATTTTACTAACATCATGTACCTTTCTATGTCGTGGACTTCCTAAGCCCTCATGTGTGTTGTCACTTTTTGGGCATCGTTTACAAGATATATCCTGCAAAAAAAAAAGGCCCATTTTTAGATAACTTATGCTATGAAATTCAAATCATATGCTTTACCATTGCACACTGTACCACACATTGAAGTATACAACAGAGCTAGGGTTTCCAATTTACAAGTAGAGTCAATTTACAAGTAGACATTGATGGACAGCAAATTTTCTAAAGCTATAAGAAAAGAAAAGAGAGGAAGAAAGAATCAGTTATAGTAGTTGGCTGATATATATCCAAAGCAAATGACAGGAATATCAAAAGCATAGCAAAATCATGAATCAGATCACACATACAACCACCTTCATGGTCCTTCCTCAATATACTTCATATCCTAGTCAACAGCAGGTAGATTAAAAGATTTGAATTTTGGAAATGCATTGACAAAATATGGAAATGAGACCTTACGCTTATGAGTGATAATGCAATGAATACCAAGCATGTCCAATTTACAGAGACAGATTCTTGTCATCACTATAATTATATGTAGAATTAGCCAACTAGAAGAATATACCAACAAGCCTTCGTTTGCTATAACACCGTTACTCCTACAGAGATGAATAAATTACTATATGGTCAATCTAAAGATTCACTCTCAATACTAGTACATATAGCAATCCAGGAGGTTAAAAAGACTGTTTAGAAAGTTTCGTGGCATTGAAGCCATCAGCATGAACGTGATGAGCCCTATTATATTGCCATGTCCATGAAAAATCTAATCTTTATAAACAACACCTGAATCATAAGTAATTTGATTATTTCCATAAACCCTAAGGGGGCAGTGATCTAACTTTTTTAGATAAGACCACGAGCAGATAATGTAAATTCAAGCTATAACCTAATCACACAAAACGAAAATTCTTCAATTCCAACAGTGCAGCATTATAATCTCGCAGCAAATCATAGTGGGTAGGCTGATTGATCCTCAACTAACCCTGGAATTAATAAAACAAAAATTAACTCTTGCTATCATTACATCTCCACTCAAATAATGTATAACCCTAGAAGGCAATCTTTTTATCCATCACCATGAACACCCAATCGTACCTATACAAATTCCCATGATAAACAGAGCAATTCCATCCCAGGAAACAAACAAGAGCTGATGGTTTGATTCTAAATCTAGAGCAGTGATCAAAAATCAAACTTTCAACGATCATCATCGACAGATAACCATGCAATGCAAAATAAATAGAATCACTGTAAATTTTTTCACCATTAAAATTAAAATGACAGAAATAAACAAAAAAAAGAAGAATAATGCCCAATTCCCAAAAGAACAAGAAGAAGAAAAGCTACCTCCTTGATATGGGAATCAAGAATCGACGTGAACTGTTCCATTGTATAGTGATAAAGAAAGATTGAATTTTTATTAATAAACCTGCAAAACAGAGAAGGCAACAACAATCCCTGACCTAACCAAATCTGCAAAAATCAATTCCCCAATTTTATTTATTTTATAATCTCTGAAACAATCCTTTCTTTACTATAAAAAGGAAAACACAAAAAGATTCAATTTTTATCCTAAATTTCCCCTCTCAAAAAGGATTTCTTTATTTATTTTTTTCTTCTCATGAATTGGAAAAAAAAAAATCACATTCAAAAATCTCTATATTTATATATCTATCTATCCTACACCTATTAATTTCCTTTCAACTTCCATACCTTGGATTCTTTCTACCAAGTCAAAATGATCAATTCAATTCAATAAAAATAAAATAATATAAATTTGACTTACTTTTTAGTTTTAAGTTTCCCACCTAACTAACAATATTTAAGGAAAAAACAATTTATTTTGTTACAGTAAAAAAACAAAATTTAAGAATTGATGACAAACTTTTCAAAAGAAAAAAAAACCTAAATAATTGAAATTTATTTGATAAAATAATAAATATATAAAGGAAAAAAAATTAAAGAATACCTTGCTTGATGTTGGAGATTGGAAGATGCCTTGTGAAAAACGTTTTGTTATTTATAATAAATATATAAATTAAATTTATTTTTTTGGTATAATAATTAATAACATAATGGTTTAGTTCAGCTAAAACTTTATTTATAGTAAAAAAATAAATTTTGAAGATTTTAAGGTGATTTTGCTCTGGGTACTTCATTTTTAGTTTTGATATATTTATATCCACAGTTCATTGAATTCTTTTTTTAATAGTATATTAAAGTGGTTAATTTTTTTTCAGTACAAGGAGAAAATAAGGATGAACATGTTTGAATTCTATTTTTAAATCTTCATTCTGATTAATTCAGTACCATCAATAAATTTTATTTTTTTCTTTTTGTCACAATAAGATGAAATATTCATTATTTAATTTAACATTAATTAATAAAAGTCAAATATATTTTAGTAAAACTTAATTATTTTTACTGTATTTTAGTAATTTTTTTTGTTTGCCATGAAGTAAAACTTAATTATATTTTAATGAATTTTGCAGTGTCAAAAAAATAATATTTTAATGAATTTTATCATAAAATCTATGTTTTAATTAAAAAAAAAAGAAAGAAAATTAAAGCAAAAAGTAATAGGGGAGGGAGGGAGGGAGAGATAAATGACAGAAAAGGAAGTTGGTTGGAACTGCGAGAGAGAAAAAGTCGTTAATGTTGAGGAGCGAGTGCGGGGTGACGTGGTGACGCACGCTGTTTTAACGGAAACCATCAACTTACGTATATTTTACTTCCTTTCACGCGCCTTTTCTACGTGGACTTTTCTTTTAACATTTTGTTTACAAATAGAATCATTTATGGGGGGCTACTAAACACGTATACAATACCAAATGAATATAATACTACAGAAATTTTAAAAATTTAAGTGCATGATATAGATAGAACACGTTATATATATATATATATATATTTCACATTTTTTATATTTTATTATATAAAGATAATTTGTTAAAAAAATAATAAAACTAGTGTGATAAAATAGAAATTTCATGAAATTTAAACACTTAATATAATCATTTAATTAATTATTTATTATTGTCATATATAAAGTAAACATAAAAAGTGGCCAATTAAATATATTATTAAATTGAATAAATTAAATTATTAATAATTAATTAAAATTATTAATAAAATTAAATTATACAAAAAATAGAGCTAAAAGTGTCCTAAAAAAGTATCATGTCGTGTCCCAAAAGTGTCTTATCATGTCCTCTACGTGTCCCTGCCGTGTCTTAAAAATAAAAAAATAATAAAATAGTAAGACACGTGTCGAGCCCGTGTTGAACATGTGTCGGACACATATTGGTGTTTAAAAAATGTCTGACATAAATAATTTATCCTATTTGAAGTGTCGGTGCTTCATAGATGGGAGGGTACGTAAATAAGTCGATTGGGGTTAAACTTTTCGTCATTAGCCTATAGTAGTTATTTATGGTTAATAGTGGATTACGAGTGATTTAGGTATGCCTTGCGATTTGTAATTGATGGATGATTGAGAGGAGAAGGATTGGGATCCTCTCATGTAGGGCTGTAAGTTGAACTGCTTGTAAGCATTTTGATGTTTGACTTGATAAAAATTTATTTGAGTTTGTTTATTAATTAAAACTCATTTAATAAACGAATTGAGCTCAAACTATATAAAACTTGGCTCGTAAAGTTTGCGAATAAATTCGAATAGAAGCTTGCAAGTTGGTTCATAATTTTATGTATGTGTGTGTGTATATATATATTAAAAAATATATTATTAGAATAAAATTATAATTTTTATTGAATATATTATAATTTATTTAGTAAATAATATATTTTCAATTTTTAATATATAATTTTAATTTATGGTTTTTTTTTTTTAATTTCTTTAGGCTCATTTAAGCTCGTAACCAGTTCAAGACATAGCTAGCTCGACTCGATTATAAATGAACCAAGCTTGAACTAGCCAAAACTCAGCTTGGCTCAGCTCTATTACACCTCTATTTTCATGTTCTCTTAAGCATGATAAGTCATGTTAATTTAATCTGCACCATTTTTTTTATATATGGGCGATCAAGATTAGATTTAATAAATATTATCTTAAACAAATCAGTAACTTTTGTCAAAAGCTATCTTAAAAAAAAAATTTGTTAAAACCTAAACTATTGCTGCTATTTTTTTTAAACTCTCTTATGGCATCCTTCAAAAAAAAAAGCACTTGCAGTAATTAATCATATGATCTTTGTTATACGTTTGTTTCCTTCGAAATCTTCTACTATCAGAAATGGCCGAACCTATAACAAATTGTCCATGGATGTGTGAACCATTAATGTAAACGATTGCAAGATATGTAAATATTTGTTTTTCATTATTTTCTTTACATATGCAAATATGCTTTTATTATTTAGTTGATTAAAATTAAGATGTGAAATTATTGTTATTTATACCATAAAATAAATTTACGAAGTGGAAGCTTTTTTCTCATTTGATTTACTTAGTTTTTTCAATTGATTTGTCACTTAAGTTGAGAATGAATAATTGATTTTATATTGATTGAGGATTAATACAAAAATGGTTGGATTCGTAGAGTTTGCATGGAATTTGCTACTACTGAATATGCATGGCAATTTTGGATAAAATATGGTGCAAAACTTATTTTGATGGTAAAAAATAATGCATTAAAAAGGATAAAAAGATGAAAAAAAAATTCTACAAGATTTGTGTGTAACAAAGAGGGGCATTGAAGGGAAGATGAGCAAGATCATCTAACTAAACATCCTCATGTTGAGACCATAATTGGTTGTCTAGCACGGATTAGTATTAGTTATGTGAAAGAGACTGCAAAATATAAGGTGCATGATTTTATACCTAATCACAATCATGTTCTTCATTCTCTAAAAACTATTCATATGATGTCAACACAAATAAAGATATTGAAGGCGCAAGCTGCTGAAATTGATTTAGCGAATGCATATGGAATTAAGGTAAAAGCATCTTTTGAGCTCATTAGCAGGCATGGTGGAGGAAAATCAATTGTTGGTTATACATTACAAGATCAAAAGAATTATCTTTGAAGCAAATGACAACAAAACTTAATGTATGGAAAAGCATGTAGCATATTAATGTATTTTCAGCAATAAGTAATAAATAATCCATCCTATTTTCATGCAATACAATTGAATAATGAAAAACAAATAACAAATATTTTTTGGGCTGATGCAAAGATGATTATTGATTATGCTAGCTTTGGTGATGTGATTACCTTTGACACAATATATAGGACAAATAAAGAATTTAGGCCTCTTGGTGTATTCATTGGCTTTAATTGTTATTAAAAAGTTTCAATTTGTGTCGAATGCTTACTCATCAAATGTAATCTAAATGTGACATAGCGACTTCCAACTTTAAATTTGCAACGTTGGGCACAATAATTGCAAATGACGTCAAATGTGCTATCCCCATTTTGTTGCCTCTTAAAATGTACTTTAAAAATGTCCAATTGTGATTGAACTTCTTCTTCAACTTGCGGTGGAATATTTGTTGCAATTTCATCCACTCAAACTTCTTGATTTTCTTGTGTTGGATAATTATCTATCATATTATCCAACTCAACAATATTAAGTTATGATTCACTAAAATATTGTGATCTTGATCTACCACTTCTTCCACTTTCACTTGCCATTTTTTGTTAAAAAAATTGGAAAGTGAATAAAAAAATTGAGAACTTCTAAGAGAGTGAAATAAAAAAAAAAATTAGAGGGAGTGAAATAAATAAATAAAATTATAAATCAAGAGAGTAACTAAATAAATAAAATATTATATTATAATAGAAAAAATAATATATATTGAATGTATACATGTAGAGAATTTTGAAAGAATTAAGAGAATTGAGAGAATTTTGATTTGTGAGGAAAAATATTCTTCCCTCTCTAGCTATTTATAGACAACAAAATCAATTATTTGAAGGGTAAATTATTATTTGCCCTCTCTTTTTTGGCCTATTGTACTATTTCATCCCCAATATTTTAAAAATATTTTTATTCATTCTATATTTTGATGAAATAAATAAAAAAATCCCTCCGTTAGTTTTTTATTAGTTAGATGTTAAATGACTATGAAAATACTAAAATAGCCCCTTTTATCTTCCTAAGGTGTAAAAGCTCAAGCTCTGATTTGAAGAAGAAGTAGAGCAAGAGCTAATTGTTAATGGAGTAAATTGATCAAGATCTTAACTTGGGATTGAAATTCGGGGATTTGAATGATGATTTTGGGCAACTACATGATGATTATTATGGCATTGAAGTTCTTGAAATAAATTTCACTTTTAAAAATATAACAAAGGTTTACAAAAGAGAGATAGTTTTGATAATAAACAAAAAGCACAATGCAAAAATGAAAGTAATAATGGCAGCCTTAGGATAGAGAGCTCGCCATTGAAGAAGAAGGAGAAGCAACAGTAACAATAATACGAAGAAAAAGAGAAGACCTAGAAACAGAAATAGATGTAGCCAATAAAATAAGCAACCAAATCAAAGAGAGCTTTTTTTACTCTCTTTGCAGCTTCTCTTTTATAACAGCAATTATGTACTCTCTATCTCAATCCTCTCCTCTTATGTACCCTCTCTTCAATGGTAAAAACAATTTAAAAGTACTCATTTTGTATCATTATTGCTACTATTCAACACTATTTGCCATCCTAAATCAAGAAATAAACTTCCATTACAAGAACTTTGTCCAATCTGTTAAAGAATTCTCATCATCCTTACCATTCTTGTCGGAGGTATGGATCCCATTGGTACTGAAGGCACCTATGGCTATGAACGAAATAAAGGTGGGGATGATACTTGACCTATAGGAGGTTGAAACAGTGGTTGCCCAATTGGAGGAGGCGATGGCGGTTATAAGAGAAAGAGAACGAGACGACATAGTGAAAGAAAGGCGATGATGAAAAGGGGATGGTGGCGGTTATAAGAGGGAGGAGGTGAGTAGAGAGAGTGTGGTGGTGATGGGCAGAAGGCAGTTGAGCAGTGGAGGAAGAGAACAAGACGATGAAGGTGAAAAAAATAAAGGGTTTTGATTTTTGAGGACGTGTGTTTGATTTTGAGGAAGTGTGTTTGATTCTGTATGATTATTTTTAAGGATATAGGCAATATTTCAAAAGGTACTTTTGACTTTTACTTTCATTTTTCTTAATTTGACCTTTATTTTTTGATTTATTGTTAAAATAAACAGAAGGATTAACAAGTTTAATGGATCAAAATACAAGGATGAATAAATATTTTTTAGAATGTTAGGGATAAAGTAGTATAATAGGCCAAAATAGAGGGGGCAAATAATAATTTACCCTTATTTGAACTTTCTAAAATAACCTCATAAACTAGTTGTTTATGACTGTTATAGGGGTTAAAATTATCTTTTGCAACTTTTTAATGTATTTCTATAGAATCAAAATTAAGCAACAAAACCAAAAATTCCACCTCTCAGGATGAACCCCAAGACTAATGGCACAAAAAATGAATCTCTTGAATTCAAACTTTAAGGATGATGGTAGAAAATCAAACAGCAAACTTTAAAGAATAGAATTGCAAAATAGAATAATGGAGTTGTATCCTTTTCTTTACTCGTTGATTGTTGATTTTTAAAAAACATTACAGAGTTTTCAAAATAGTTTTTCAAAAACCAAAGGCGCAAACTATAGGCACATGATTAGGCCTGGCCCAAGAGCAAATGTCCAATGATAAAAATTTAAGTGAAAGAGAGCCCAACAATGTAAAAGCCAAACATCGTGATGTACCTGACAAGCCCAAAGCCCATGACCTAAAAAATAGTTGTTAGTATGTTCCTTTAGGCACTAAGGCAAGCATTATTGAAGTGTGTGATGTCAACAAATTTTTTTTTTTTTTTTAAAAGGTGTAATAGAATTGAACATTGACAAGTTGTTCTTTCCAAAATCCATCAACACGATTTCTTAGAATCGAAAATCGTGACTAACATGGGGGAAAGTGGTTGATAGAGAAAGAGGAAAATTAGAAGGATGGGGAAATAAAAATGGGATAGAAAAAGGGGGGAAAAAGGGAAAGAGAGCGAAAGGAATTCAAAAAAATCGACAAAAAAAAATTTGCAATTAGAAATAAGTAATTTAAAGAAAGGAGATGGGGAAAGTAAAAAAGAAGTGGAGTTGAGAAGGAGAACCTAAAGAAGAACAAAAACAAATCGTAAGAATAGAATTTGAGCAAAAGTAGAGAATGTCGATATTGTCAAAGTAATCAAAGATTATAGGAATCATTTGAGTCTCTAACATAGAGACTAAAGTTTCATGAATTATGATGTTATTCTTGAATAGTTCCCACTTATATTCTATTTCACTCACTGAGTATTTCCAATACTCACAGCTTTATTTTATAAAATTTTTCAAAGTAATAAATTATTGAAAGTAACTTTGGGGTCTAGTAAGTTAAGCAAAGGGTGGAGAGCCCGAAGAATAATGTTCTGTTAGAATATTTTATGACAGAAATATTATGTGTTTTGAGCCAACTATATTTATTACTTTGTAATTTAGGATGTATATATAATTAAGAAGTGAGATTTGCAATAGTTATCCAATTCTTATTTTTTATAGTTGTAATTTTTCATTCTTATTTTTTAAAAATAATTTAGGGTATATTTTACTTTTTTAATAGTGTGAAAGAGTTTCACCACTTATAATATATGGTGGAATTCATAACCTTTTTATTATTTAATAATAATATACCCGCATTATCAAGTGCTTGCTAGTAATATTCATTGCCATGATGCACTGCTTTAGGAGATGATGGATGGTTCTTTAGGGACGCGCACGCATTTAGGATTCTCACATTTGCAAACATCACACAAGCATTTATTCTTATCCTGACAGTCTGAATTTGCTTGGCAAGTTAGAGAAATTACGGGTCCTCCATCTGCATACGCATCACCAGCCAAATGCGAATCTGTACATACAAGTTTTGTGCAAATTAGAAACTACCAAAACAAACTCAAATTGATTCACATAAAATAGATGAAAATTTTTGTTTTATGTATTCAGACAAAAAAGTGAGTAACGATAAAATGCAAAGCTGCTAATTTTTGTATTCATTTTCTAAGTGAATCATTTTTCTCTGATGAATGAAATTTGTTGGTTCAAAATTTCTAATAGATAAAACAAAGGCAACGTTGCATCATTATATTTATCTTTTATATGAAAACTTTTGAACCAAATTAGGCAATAAAATTTTTTATGGTACCTAAAGTAAAGTTCTTAAACTTTTATTAGATAAATTAAAGTTCCAAGGATATTATAGTAAAAAATATTTAAATTCAGAAACCTTAAATAAAAACTACCTTAATTATTAATACTTTTATTCAGTAATAATTTTTAAATTGATATTAACATTTATTTAATTACTCCAAAATAAATTTAAAATAAAATTTTTTGAGTACATATTGATTTTCATTTTGATATATATGAAAACTTGAGGCATAATGGGAAAATGTGGGGGTTTCCATATGGTGCTCAAGTTACATATATATATATAGGGACGGAACTAAAATTCAAAGTATGGGGACATGATTGAACTGCAATATAATAAAGATAAAATTTCAATAGAAATAGAGAAATTAAAGTAAAAATATACATAAATTTGGGGGATAAACATTAAATTTATATAAAAATTTCAAAGTAATTTTTTGAAAAAAAAAAATTGAAGGGGACACATATATATATATATATATATATAATGTTATGTTAGTGCTCTAGATTGCGCATTTCTATAATTATACCCTTCATTAACATAAATAAAATCACGTGCAACTTATCAACAAAAGCCAACATAGGATATACGCTTGATATATGCTCTAGATTGCATTTCTTACCCTTTGCAATCGTCCGTTCCCTATCTTCATAATCACCCGTTACCATATGCGAATCTGTTACGTCAAATTAAGTCATTTTAATTGACAGTAATTGAGTAGTCAAGTAATAACTCCTCTTAAAAGGCATTTTGAGATACATAATTCGAATTTAGCCGTCGTCAATTTAAAAGGAAATGATTATTTCCTATTATACAATCCATTGAACACCTAGGTCATATGACATTAACTCTATATATATAATTGAAATAAAAAATTATATAACTTAGTTTCAAATTGAGATGAAAGGACTAACAGAAAGCAACGATTTTGGAGTAGTCCATTGAACGCCTAGATCATATGATATTAACCCTATATATATAATTGAAATGGGAAATTATATAACTTAGTTTCAAATTGAGATGGAGGAACTACCAGAAAGCAATGATTTTGGAAAATTATATAACTTAGTTTCAAATTGAGATGGAGGGACTAACGGAAAGCAACGACTTGGAGGATGAGTAAGAACAAAAATGCCAGCTTCAATGAAGAAGTGTTGACTGCCATTGATCTCTTTTAGTTTCGCAATGTACTAGAACAAAGCAAATATCTAATTCTAAAGACTTGCTTTCTTATTTGTGAATAAGAGGTTATTTAGAAGTGAAGTTTTCAGATTTATAAAGAAAGAAAAAAAATGTTTAATGAGCAAGAAATCTATTACATAAGGAAAGAAATCTCATCTTGAGCACCTACCCACAAATCGAAAGATAAGATACTTCCTTTTTATATGCAGAAATTTATAAAGAAAGAATATATATATATATGGTAGATTACTATATGATCCAACTTTCTAGTGTTGCGTTGTAGTTAAAGTTATGTTTTTATTGTCTGAAATCAGAAAGTAAGTAGTCGACGTTCCGCGCAATGCGCGCACTGTGAAATAAAATGATATAAATAATTTGAATGGAATAATAACTAAATAAATTAAAAATAAAATAAATTCCATTAATTTTATTTTTTTAATTTTTATTACCATAATTTTTTAGTTATAATAAGATTTATTTTTAGAAGTATTAAATTAGTTTTTTTAAATAAAAATTATTAAATTAGTATTGAAGTATGTATAATGGTTTTTTAGTTAAAAAGTAATATTAAGTGATTACTATAATTTTTTAAAATTTTTAATAGTTTAGAAAAAAGTATTTTGAGTGATTTAAGGTAGAAAAATACATAATATATACATAATTTTAGAGTTTGAGTAGTATTGAAATATGTATAATAGTGTTTTAGTTAAAAAATAATGCTAAAAAACTATTAAAGACGTTTTATTTTTAATAAAAAAATTAGATTTTTAATAGTTTAACACATTAGCTTTTAGAGCGAATACTCAAATATGAATGTGGATACTTATCAAATTTTTAGCTTAATAATTTTAGGACTCGGGATTTAATAGATATATCTATAGATTCAGCCTATTTATTTGCTTATTAGATTGCAAAATAAAATAATTAAATAAATAATTTCAATAAAATAATAACTAAATAAATTAAAAATAAAATATATCACATTAATTTGTTTTCTTTAATTTTTATTGCTATTATTTTTGTCATAATAGGATATTTTTGAGATTTATTATTGGAGTATGTATAATATTATTTTAATTAAAAAAATAATATTGAATAATTACCTCTAATTTTTTTAAAAAATTTAAACATAAAATTTTTAATGGTTTAAAAAAATATTTGAGTGATTTAAGGTAAAAAGAAACACATAGTATATAAATACTTTTATAATTTGAGTAGTATTGGGTAATGTATAATAGTGTTTTAGTTAAAAATAATACTAAAAAACTATATAAATATTTTATTTATTTTATATTTTATTTTGTAAAAAAATAGAATTTTTAATAGTGTTACTCATTTGTTTTGAGGGGTGAAATTTAGTCTTTAATATTTAATAATATTTTTCCTATGTGTTACTATATTACATATTTAATATATTATAGATATTTATAAAAATATTTACATTTATTTTATTAATGTACCAAAATGGATTTCATTTTCACTTTTGTTCAAAACACTCAATTAACTTCCAGCATGCTAAACTCTTTAGTGAACGAGGAAAAAGCACAAAACTTAACTATATATATACAATTTCATTAAAAATTATATTATGCTTCAGGATTAATGTTTATATATTTTGTATTCATCATTTTTATAGTGCACTAGTATTATAGTCCGCACGATGTGTAGATATGTATTAAGTTCTCATTTAAATTTTTAGATATTATTGTAATATCCAAATTTTAGTTATTAAATGTAATTGTTGTGTCTAATTAAATTTTTATATTCTACAATACATATGTTAGAATTTTTTTAATTATTGATGGTAGATATGAAGAATTTTACCCAATTCTTAGTGGTGATTGTTGTGCTTAACTTTTTATTCTAAAATTAATGAATAAATTTAACATTTTTTATTTTGAAATATTGTAAAATTATAGTTAGTAATTAAGGGACAATTTTTTATTATTTGTGTCTAACTTTTATCAATGAGCAATGTCTAAATTTTTTCTTTCAATAATCAATGTTATTTTTTTTAATATGATGATAGAAACTTGCAGTGTAATAAATTTTGAAAAAAAAAATGTTATTAATGTAGTAATAATTTTTTATTTTTATTTTTTTGAAATAAATAATTTTTTATTTTTTATTCGCTATATGATAGAAAAGTAATAAAATTGTGTTTTGATGATCTAGTCGAACTTGCAATACATAAATATGTCAATAGTATCAGAAAAAATCAATAAAATACATATTATATATCATTATATATTTTTATTTTTATTTCAAATCAAGCACCGTTTACTTTGAAACCTACAAAATCATTTTCTCGAAAATATAATATAATGAAGAAGTTTACCGGCGCTTCGCTGCGGGCAGTATTAACACCTTCAATTTTAACAAACAAATAAAGCATTTGAGATAACATTTGATTGTTCATAAATGCAAGCATTCAAATATTTAATAATAGAAGAAAAAAGTTCATAATAAGCATTAAAAAAAACAACATCAATCCTCGTCGACGCCGTAGCATCAAACCTGCAAATTAAAAATTATATTAGCAATAAATTTTTTTCCTCAAATAAAATTGTTTAAAATAAAAATTTTAAAAAGAGAGTTCGAAATCAGTGGCAAATTATTTTTCCCCAACTGAGATAAAGAACGATAGTGAGGAAAAAAATGACAAACCCAATGGAATGAAACCATGATGTTTTTTTTTTTTGAAAAAAGAAAAACAACAAAGATTCAAAAGACAGATAAAGAGGAACAATGGATTTGAACTAAAAATCATGAAAACAATTCAAGATCTAAAGATTTTTTTTTTTTGGGAAAACAAGTTCCTGAAACATATTTTAAAAAGAAAACATATGAAGCATATCAAAAAGCAAACAAAAAATGCAAATTGGCCCAAGACACAGGAAAACATGCAAAGAAAAGAATTTAACAGATTCATCAAGCACAACATAGGATCGTGTGGATGTAGAAATGCAGCAAACAACACAACCAAAATGGATAACCAATAATAACTATAACAATAAAAGGAGAGCAACAATCAGTAAATGGAAGCAACTAACCTCAGGAAATCTCGCTTGTAACATCAGGCAAATGGATTACATTATCCAAGCAACCAACCTCAGTCATCGGCTCAATAACCTGCAACTCAAATGCAACTGTGTAACCCACCTCAAAAGCCTTTATCTAAGATCTTTAAAGTGATTTTCCAGCACTCCTTTTACTGTTACTTCTGAGCTTTTAAGATCTGGCTTTGGTGATTCCATTCCAATTTATTAAATAAAAAGATACCTAAAAGAATAATAAGAAACCATGATCATATTTTGGTGTATTGAATGCAAGATTTTTCCTTTTTAAGAGCTATCATGTGGGGGGATTTTGGTAGAGATTTAATAACAAATTAGAAATCTAATTGAATTTTGACTGTGGACTACAGTTGGACCAACTAATGGAATGATTAAATATAATAATGGAAAAAGATTTAAAGAGCAAGAAATGGAATAAAATCTATATAGACAATGTAAGATTCAAAAAAGTGCTCATGAAAATAACTTAATACACACTTAGAAATAAAAGAATTAAAACATGAATCACCCAAAGAAAAAAAAAGTTAGAAGAGAAAATGCATGGAAGCAAAATACAGCAGAGGCATCTGAAAAAATTAGCCACTTTTGCTATGCACAAATCTCAAAGAAAAAAGAAAAAGAGAGAATTAAGAGGTCTCGCGTTTCTATTGCATAGGCTTTCACAATGCATGTAAACCCTTAGGAATACTATTATTACCCGTGTATGCAAGTGAAATCAAGAAAATGGGACTCAAAGCTTAATAATAACAATAAAAAAGGAAACATCATATCAAGAGACTGAGGAATATTAAAGGAGTAAGAACTTCTTCGATGGTATTTTTTATTTTAAAGAATATTTTTTGTATAATAAAAAGCATTTTAAAGAATTTTTAAATACAAAGAATGAAAAAATTTATACAACTCTAATAGACTCTTCATTTTTAATCTTCATTTTGCTTTATCCAATAAATATTAATGTTTAAATTTTTTTCTCATTTGTTTTTACAAGATTTCTCTCTATTTATTTAATTTTTTTCCACCATTTGATGAAAGAGAAATTTTTTTTCAATAAATAGATAAATATCAATTAATATTTT
>CATIWM010354245.1:0-20351 GCA_949671775.1 Mallotus repandus | reverse complement strand
AAGGTAAAATATAACATTTTGTTGTATTTTATCTTAAATTAATTAGTTTTATTATAAAATTATAATTATAATAAGAATATGTTAACTTAATTCATTGTTCAAATATTTATTATAAAATAGCCTAATTTAAAGAAATATTTTTTAAAAATTTGACTAACTCAAATTTGATTGAGTTTAAAATTTTTTTTAAAATGTAACAAAAATTATAATATTAACAAAACTAAATGAGTTTTATCTTTATAAAAAAATTTTTATTTATTTATGATATATTAATTGAAATTATATATTTACAAATAATTAAGTATATTTAATTCGTTTTATTTATCTTTCTCAATATAACTAATAATTTAAGAAAAATATTATTTTTATTTTTATTTTTAAAATTATTTTAGTGAGTTATATAATTATTATAAAAGTTAAGTAATAGAAAAAGTCACAAATAAAATTAAAATATTATTTATTTAAAATATCATAATAACATTTTTTTTAGTTTTAGGACTGAAATGTAAAAAAAGTTTGATTTTAAGAATTGACTAACGGAAAGCTGTTTTAAATGACATATATAACTAATGGAAAACCTTTTTAAAACTTATAGAACTTGATTGTAAAAAAAAAAAATTATAGGACTTAATTGAAAAAAAATTATAGGACTTAATTGAAAAAATGATATAATTTATAGGATTAACAATTTTGTTATCCCTTTTATAAATTTTGTTATAGTTAGCAAAGTGTTTGGGAGAAAGATGAAGATGGTGATGGATTTGAAAGAAATCACGAAGAAGAGAAAAAGAAGAAGAAGAAGACTGTATAAATGAAACAACGCAAAAATGAAAACATGCAAATTTAATTTTGAAAAAAAAAAGCACCATATTTTTAAAAATTTTTTACCAGACTTCAGTTATTTGTGTAATTTTTTCTTATTTATTATATACATTAAAACCTTATATTTTTTATTTTTTTAGACATTAATTATGTGTTGGAAGGTAAATATGGTATCTATTATATATTCTAAAGTTTAAAATCATTTAGATAGAATTATGTCATTTGACATTCTTATAAAAGAGTATAAAAAAAAAAGATGAGTTTTTAATTTTTTAAGAACTGTTTAAGTAATTTACAGCTCCCGTTAAATAAATAAGGGAACATTTTTAGTCATATAATTTATATCATTTTTTTAATTAAATCCTATAAATAATTTTCTTTATAATTAACTTCTATAAGTTTTAAAAAGTCTTTATATTAATTCTATCTGTTAGTCAAATCAATTTTCTATTAGTCAACTCTTAAAATTAAATATTTTTTTTACATTTTAGTCCTAAAACTTTTAAAAAAAATATCATTTTTATATTTTAAATATATATTTTTATTTATGATTTAATTTACTATTTAATTTGCATAATAACTATATAACTCACTAAAATAATACCAAAAAATTAAAAATCAAAGATAATTTTTTTCTTAAATTACTAGTTTAATTAACAATGTTAAATAAACTTAATTAAAATTTTTAATTAATTTTAAATAATATATCATAAATGAATAAATTTTTTTATATGGATAAAACTCAGTCAATTTTGTCAATGTTATAATTTGTGTTATATTTTAAAAAAATTTTAAACTCAATGAAATTTAAAATAGACAATTTTTTTTTAAAAAAATATTTATTTAATATAGATTGTTTAATAATAAATATTTGAGCAATTAAATAAGTATATATATATATATCTAATTTAAATATAATTGAATTCAATAGTTATTAATTGAAATCTAGCATAAGTTATAATGTTGACAAAATTAATTGAATTTATCTCAATATAAAAGAATTTATTTATATATGATATATTAATTAAAATTAGTTATTTTAAATAATTAAAGTAATAATTAATTTTATTTTTCATTGTTAAGGCAACTAATAATTTAAGAAAGAAATATTTTTAATTTTTAATTTTATATTTTTTGATATTATATTTAATGAGTTAAGACAATCATTATGAAAATTAAGTATTGTAATAAATTATAAATAAAAATAAAATTTATTTATTTAAAATATAAAAAATTTAAAAATTTTAGTATTAAAACATAAAAAAAATTAATTTTAATAATTAATTATCAAAAAATTGATTTAACCAGTAAATATAACTAAAGAAAAGAATTTTTAAAACTTATGCAATGTGAGTTTGTGGGTGGAAATTTTTGAGAGATAAAAACAACAAAGAGCGGAATGTTAACTTGAGAGTTTCAAATGGTGGAATAATGTTTGTTTATCTAAAATTTTTTGATGGCTATCATCTGGTGGTGGTGACATCATCTGTCAACCCACAAGGACCCGCTAGTAGCTATAGGTATAAGGTATTAATAAAGCTTGGTTTCTAAGATAAATAGTTAGTCAATTCTCTAATCGATTCACACCCGTTTATTTCCGTTTGTTGAACCGGTAGGTTAATTTGGTCACACTCTTATTACTTATTTACTAATTTTAGTTACTTTATATATATATTAAAACCAATTAAATAAAATATACATTAATTGATTTTTTATTTCTTTAAATTGTTTTATTTTATTTGTATTTTAAATAATTACATAAAATATATGTTAATTTAGAATTTAGGTATTGCAAAAATCCATCACTGGTTTACTTTTAATCCTATAATTTTGAGGAAATATTTAATTTTTTTCTAAATTTTTTTTAAAAAAAAGTCAAAATCAAAATTTTGACTTTTATCTATGGAGTTACGCCATGAGATTACTTTAACTTTCCCATCTATTCCTTTTTTAAGGAAAAAACAAGGCTATATTTGACAAAGTGAGCCAACGAATTCATGGATGGTGGTATAAGATAGCGACTCGCATTGCGCATAGTAAAATTATGAGGAGCAATTCAAAGAACTTTTGCCGTCTTGAGATTCCAAGTCGGACAAATTGTCTTCTAGTTTCAATCAACTCCGCATCGATCACCTCGTTTGGCCGATGTAGTTGTCTGATTGTCAGCAACAATATTGATGGCAAGTGGATCGTGCTGATTGTATTGAATTCAACACATTAAAATACTCATATTTTCTAGTTAATTATTGGTCCCAATTTTCTATTTAATTATCAATTCATATACTTTTTAACTATTGTTAAAGTTAGATCAGCTTAATTGTATAAGATTTTAAAATTTTTGTATCTACCTTTTATAACGGAAGGTTTAAGTTTTTATTACATTATTATTTTTTTAAGATCTATATCAATCACTAACTATAAGTAAAAGTTATTTTTCTACTTAATATGGTGTAACATTTCATAATTACATTTTGAGAAAAAAAAAAGTTAAATTAAAAATTTTCCCATTTCATTGGATAGTATTATTGTTATTTTCTAATCACTCAATAGATATATTAATAAAAATTTGACAAAAAGGGACATTTAACCTTAAACTTTTTAGGCAAATTAACGAGAGTAATTTCATCTTTGCATTGGTTTTGAGGTGAACTCTTACCCTTATTTGGTTCAATTCCATTAAAGATTTCATTTTATTTTCAAATGAATTTCAAATAAAATTTATTTTCAAATTCATATAAACTAAACATATTTCATTAATAAAAAATTATTTTTTTGAGCTAATATAAATGGTTAATTTTCAACACCATAAGTGAGAGAGGGGGAGGTAGGGGGTTTAAACCTTATATTTTCAAACTGAATGTCCACACATTTTGCCATTTGGGCTATTCGTGGGGACTAATAAAAATTTATTTAGTTTCAAATAATTCCTCAAAATTAAAAAGTTGGAATTTTGAAATGAATATCACAACGTTTTCTTTTAAACCAAACATACTATATATTTGAAATGAATTTCACAAAATTTTATAGAATTCATTTAAACCAAACAAACTCTTAATCTTTTAATATTATAGAAAAATGTGTCATTTCATGTATAAAATGAACTACTTCCTCTGTTCCTAAATAGTCGACGTTTAAAGATTTTTCACATAAATTAAGGAATGCATTTAATATATGTATAAAATATTATATTACCCTTATTAGCTTTATATAGAGCCCCAAAAGGAGTAGATATCTATTCAATTAATTATTGTATATTATATAAGGGTGAAATAGAAAAAAAAGTAGTTAAAATGCATTGATAACTTAAAACGTCAATTATTTAGGAACAAAATTAAACTTCTAAAACGTCAATTATTTAAAAATAAAGAGAGTATTTTATACATTTGGCTATTCTAGGAAATGTATAATATACTAATAATTTTTAAAGTTATATATATATATATATATATATATATATATATATATATATATATTAACTTTAACTTTTAAATATTCAGATAAGGTGGTTAATTTCCAATACTACAAGAGGGGAAAGCAGGGGAGACGGGAGTTCGAACCCTACTCTTTATAATAGAATGTCCGCACCTTTTGCCACTTGGGCTACTCGTGGAAAACTTTTAAAGTTTTATATTTACTTTTTACATATAGCATACGACATAATTAAAAACTTATAATATGAATATAATTTAAATTTGATTGGTCAAGAAAGAATATAATTTAAGTTTAGTATTTATTATATTAATCATTAAAACTATAAACTTTAAATGTTATTATTCAATCAGATATCATTAATTAATTAAAAAAATAAATTTATCTTAAATAAAAATATAAAATTAGCTTATGAATGAGTCATTCATGAATCAGTTTGCAAGCTAGCTTGTAACGTTGAATGAGCCAACTTGCAGACCAACAAATCGAACATAATTGAACTCAAATTTAAATTTATTTATAAAAAAAAAATCGAATGGAAATTTTAGGAGAGCCAAATTTCAAGTTGCTTGTGTCAATTCATTTACACCTCTATTCGTCCGTCCTCAAAGCCTCGCCCATTGTTAATAAATATTTTATTACATTGATGAAGTAGGTATGGAGCATGATCATTTTTTTTTTGTCATAGATTAAAAGGTTAATTCCCAACACCGTAATGAAAGGAGATAAGGGGTGGGGGAAGTTTTGATCACTGATTTTATCAAACTGGATATCCACGTCTTATACTACTTGGGATACTCATAGGGGATTTCAACATGATCATTTATACTCCAACAAATATGTGGGACTTCAATAACTTTTCCTTATATATATTTTGTAAGTATGTGTTTTATTTTAACACCTATGTGGATCATAATTCTACACATATTTTGCTCTCTGCTTACATCATAGTTCAAACAAGACACTTTTTCTAATAAGAATGTCATATAATTTAAATATTAATCCACTGAGTAACGAACGACAGATCTTTCTTTTTAAATTAAGATTAATAGAGTTTGATCAGACCTTTTAGAAAGAAATTATTATTTAACTAGTGTTAGTTACTTAGTACTTTCACAGTAGGCTAGTGCCTAATTAGTAGGTGAGAAATAACTATAGCCACTCGTTGGAAGAGCAAAGGAAGCATGAAAATTTAGCTGCCTTGCCTTCCATATTAGACTAGGAATAACGCAAACATTTCTTACTTGCATAACACTATTGATTGATCAAACCAAATCCTTAAAATGAGTTTTAAATCAGAACAGCACATCGTGATGTTACCATTCATGGCTCATGGCCATCTTATACCTTTTATTGCTTTAGCAAGACAAATCCACCAAAGAACTGGCTTCACAATCACCATTGCTAACACCCCTTTAAACATCCAATACATCCGTTCAACTATCAACTCCGCTGAACCAAGCAACATTCATCTTGTTGAGCTTCCGTTCTCCGCAGCTGCAGACTACGGCTTACCACCCAACACTGAAAACTCTGAAAATTTACCTTTAGACCTTATCGGGAGATTTTTTACCGCATCAGCAAGTCTCAAGAATCCAGTTCACACCCTCCTATCTGATATTGTAGCTAAAGAAGGCCAGCCCCCACTTTGTGTAATATCAGATATGTTCTTTGGATGGGCTAATGATGTTGCCAAGAGTGTTGGTACTGTTAATGTTACTTTCACTACTGGTGGAGCATATGGTACCTTAGCTTATATTTCTTTATGGTTGAACCTTCCTCACAGGCATGCCAATTCCGATGAGTTTCATGTCTCTGGTTTTCCTGATAGTTACCGTTTTCATATATCTCAGTTGCATAAATTTTTAAGAGATGCTGATGGTACTGATTTATGGTCCAAGTTTCTCCAGACGCAGATTTCACTTAGCTTGCAGTCTTTTGGTATGCTATGCAGTACGGTTGAGGAAATTGAGCCTTTAGGATTGGAGTTACTTAAAAAATACACAAAGCTTCCTGTTTGGACTACTGGTCCCCTTCTTCCACCTGACGTGCTGAATGGTTCATCTTCTTCAAGTTCAGGTGTCATTAGCTACCGACGTGCAGGTAAGCAATACGGTATTTCAACAGAGAACTGTTTCCAATTTCTTAAATTACATAAGCCATGTTCCGTACTCTATATTTCATTTGGATCACAAAACACTATCACTCCAACCCACATGATGGAATTGGCTATTGGGTTGGAAGAAAGCGCAAAGCCATTCATTTGGGTGATAAGGCCACCAGTTGGTTTTGACAGAAAAGGTGAGTTTAGAGCAGAATGGTTACCGGACGGGTTCGAAGAACGAATTACCAATAGTAAACAGGGACTTCTGGTGAGAAATTGGGCACCCCAGTTGGAGATTTTGTCGCACAAATCAACTGGAGCATTTATGAGTCATTGTGGTTGGAATTCAGTGATGGAAAGCTTAAGTCAAGGTGTGCCAATTATAGGTTGGCCTTTAGCAGCTGAACAAGCTTACAATTCTAAAATGCTGGTGGAGGAAATGGGTGTCGGTGTGGAATTGACAAGAGGGTTGCAGAGTAGTATTCAATGGAAGGAGGTGAAGCAAGTGATAGAGTTGGCGATGGACTTGAAAGGTAAAGGAGATGATATGAGGAAAAAGGCTATGGAAATTGGGAAGTTGATAAAGGAATCAGTGAAAGAAGATGGGTCTTCTGTTAAAGCATTAGATGATCTTGCAAGGACTCTGGTGTCCAACAGACAGAACACAATTGTCACTAAATAATAGCAGTTGGAAGAGTTCAATTTGTCATGGAAGTTCTTATAAAATTGTGAGTTTACCGTTGATCAGTTTGTTTTAATTTGTTTCAATAATATAATTTATGTGAAATTCCCTTTAAGCAAAGTCCATGAATAACATATTTTTGGTTGGGCATTAATATTTTCCACTTCTTGTGCCACAAATTTATAACAAACTAGTCGTATACTTGTGCGTTGTGCGAGTTATTCATATTTATTTGTTTGTTTATTTGTTGAGAAATAATTATTTAATAGGAATTATTAAGAAAGATCAGACACATATCATACTGATGAGTGAAATAATTAAATTCCTTCCCGAGAAGGTTAAAGAGAATCATTTAACAACAAAATTCGTGCACAAACCAAAAATAATTCATTCAACAAATTTATACACAAAAATTACAATATGGATAAATCACATAAACAAACACAAGGATGATTGTTGCTTCATTCCTATCTTAGTAGAAGGGGGAAAAAAAGTTTAATTGAAATATACAAATTAGCGAACTATCAAGTAGCTGGTCAATCTTAGTGTCAACCACAACATCAAGAGGTCAAGTAGCTGGTCAATCTGTTCCTCGTCAAGATTGTCACAAACATGATTAGTGTCAACCACAACATCAAGAGGTCCAGCATGTTGGATAGCAGATTGCATGGTATCATTCACAACAGCCAAAGACGCATCAACAGGAGGCACTGTTTCTGGCACGGTTTTCTGCTTGATCTACAAAGAAAGAATTGTCGAAGATACACCAATTCATTTAAACATTTCAGCCACTTCTCTCTTGAAATCATTAAACTTCATTTGGTCATCAATGTCTATAGCATGAGCATCACCACCTCTATAAGAAAATGAATCATCCTTATTAGTCTCAAACTCACCACCCAACTGGCAAATTGCAATTAATTGAGTCCCCTACATGATCTGCCTTATTCCACGAAATCATTATGAAGCGTCTTTAATTCATTATGAGCAGAAAATAATTATATTTGCACATTCAAAATAAAAATTACCATGAATTCAAAGTCACACTACTATTAGAAGTCATAATATATGTATATATATAATGTCATTATAGTAATAATAGTAAGGGCATATACTAAGTGGCAAACTTGGTTTAACTTTAGTACATTAAAGAAAAACTAAAGTCAATCTTTCATATTTTGTGCATATTCAGGGGAAATGCAAAAGCAAAAATTAACAACTCTTTACTGTGAAATTTAAGATAAAACTATGAAATGTCAAAAAAAAAAAAAAAAAAAAGGTGCCGTTCTCGGCCTCAATAGGAACATAACCAAATTCGCGAAGAAAGGGTGCTCCATCAACATTAATTAAGGAAGCATCTCAAGTAGTATCTTAATAAAATAGAGCCAAAATCTCTCTATTTTGAAGCAAAGAATCTCACAAACTTTTGCTACACCAATACAAACTTAGCTTCAATAAATTAACCAAATGAGAAAAAACCGGAAAACAAAACCAAAAAAAAAATAACCATTATCCACACAAAAATTTTCAAAACTATATGTTAATTGTACAAACACGATTCATGCTGTTGTAACCATGTATTATTGTATTCATCTTTTCTTTTTGTAAAAATCTTTTCATGTTGATACCATAAATATTAGCTTTAGATATGCCCAGTAAATTTCAATATATCATGGAAGCAGTTTGACGCTTCCAGTTTGTGGATCAAGAGAAACAATTTTCATTTTCTATGAATAAGATTAGTATTTAAGTGAGAAATGACTGAAAATGAATCAAATATAAAAAAAATGAATCAATTTAAGTCATTTAAGTCAATTTACTGCTTAAAATTAGACACAAACTCTTTAACCTGTAAAACCTGCTAAAGACAACATTTTAGAAAATTTTTGCAGGTTCAGACACCTAAAAAAAAAAAAGAAAATTGAACACCAAAGTAGCAAAATTGAAAAAGTTCAGACACCATTTATACATTTATCCTTTATCTAGCACAACTTTATCAGTAGACTTTTGCTTGATTATTACACAGGCCAACAAAAGCACCAAATTCAACAACCAAATTAATATGAAAACAAATTCACCGATCGGCTAAGAAAAGGCTATAAAATTGATTGGCGTTCAATTCTAATCCTTGACCTCACTGACAAAAAATGCTGAAAAGAACAATCACTGGAGCAAAATATGAGCCTTCAATTGTAGCATTGATTAACCTCCCTCACAAGCTTATCCATAAATTGGCATTTCTTGTCAAATCCCCAGCCAGGGTTGCTCTGCAGTGAAATTTCACAGAGATAAATTTTCCTTGCAGACTACCATAATCACACAATCCATATATCAGCATTAAAGCCTCAGAAAAATGCTCAACCATTTTGAAATATGTCAGATTTCGTCCAAACCAAAGAAGATAACATACATATCCACCCCAACAAACCATCCAAACACAGTATATGGGGTGAGATGAAATTTTTTCAAGGAAAAAAAAAAAAGCAACTTTAGGCCCTGATACTTTTAATCTTTCTTTTTTTTTTTTTTTTTTGATATTGAGTTCTCGTACATATATTTTGGCACATTGCACCTTCGTATTTTTTTTTTATTGATACATTTATCAATACACATTTTCCTTTTAATTATAAATGAAATTACAACAAGAGTTCTAGTTGTAGGAATCCAAAGGGAGTACCAACATATAATAGCAAAAAGTAGAAAGCATAAAGATAAACAAGCAAAGAAATCACCCAACATCATACCAGGGTCACTAGGAATCACCGACTATGGTCCTCTGGCACTACATGCTAGAAAATGTACACATTCATACAGGTCACATCATACCACAGACCACACATAATAACAAAGGCTTGCAAAATGTTACCACAATGATCTCTGATATTTGAGGTTACAAAACTTATAGTATCTCTGAGGTCCGAGCAATAACAATGACTCGCTAAGCTTACCCATGTCTTATATTGGTTCACTTCAGGATAAAGAAAGGCTATGGTGTAACAGAGATACCATAACATTATATTGTCTGTTGCCATTTAAATATGCTAGTGAATATAATTAGACTATTACTTAAGTAATGCCTGTTAAAATTAGCAGCTATTACAGTGTTTATAAGGTGACTAACGTCAATTCCCCTGATTTCAAAAATGTTTTAACTGCCAAGACATGATTAAAACTAATTGAGAGTTTACTCAGATTCCTCACACTTATCCTCCGAAAAAAAATGCTACCCAGCTCTGGAACTTCTGTTTTATTTCTTTTCCTAAAAAAATTGGTGATATCATTTCATTAACAAATGCAAATGTATGGAACATACATTAAAAATTTATTATCATCCTTTAATTATAATAAATCAATATCTAGTGGTAATGAGATGTTGGACATTCAATTTCATGCCTAATCATTTTAAAATTTTTATTGACTTCAAGGTATACCAAGGACCACCTAGGTATGATCTAAGCAACTATACATTCTAAAGAAACATGATATCCTTCATGTCAAAAAAGAATCACACATAAAATTAGCCCCAAACTTGTTAAATTATTCATTTGAATTAACTACTGGAACAACTAATCTGAACAGGTCATAACAACATCATTCCCACCCCAAGGCCCCAAAGTGCTATAGTATGGTGAATTACAGAGTTAAAATTCCAACACACAAAATGTGCTACCTCAAAGTAGGACTTGCAATACCAGCAAGCACATAACTACAAAGCCCAAGAAACCATGCCTTAAGAAATTTGTTAAAGGTTTAGCAGAAAATGCTCAAGCAATGTTCAGTGTGAGCTCAGCACAAATCATAACAATAAGAGGAAAAACTAAAATTGAAGAGCTAACCTGGAGAGAAAGAACTGCACGATCAGCAAAACGCTTTACAGAAACAGGTGCACTAGGAGGAATAATTTTTGCAACTCTTTCTAGTTCTTCTTGCTGTTTCTTTGCAGTAATCCTATCAGGTCCACTGTAGTGATCAACAATTTCTTTCAATAAAGGGACATTCTTCATTGTTTCTTCAATAACCTCCTGGTAATGTAAGTAGATCAAATATATAGATATATATATACACACACACACACAAAAGTAATGATACAAATTGCAGGTACTATGCACAAATACCCACATTTACTTACAAATGCACCGGAGTTTTGAAACAAACACATGTTCTCTTATGTTTTGTTTATATTCAACTTTAATTGCAAATGAGAAATGCAACCAAAAGCTTAGGTCACAATTAGTTGTATAGTAGTTGTTATAGAAACCAACTGCGATGAAGATATGGTTATTATTGTAATGAAATGTGTTCGCTATTCGAACATTTTTAGCAATCATAATATATATTTTGCAAAAAGTTATTTGCGATGTTTTTGCTCGCAAAAACCTGTTAGCGGCAAAGCCTGTTGCAACGACAAACAACCATAAAAAAATGGTCGTTAAAAAATTTTAGAGACCAATTTTTAACTTTTAGCGATGACTTTTTCCTTTGTTAAAAGGACTTTTTATAGTAGTGGTTTTTCACATTAATTTGTTTTTAGTCAAAGGAAAAATTGCCAGCCATATACTAAATAATTACTTAAAAGATATCAGTTTTACCCTCAATTCTAAAATATTTTTTACTTATTAACTAATTAATTTAATTAAATGAAGTAAAATATTTTAAAACCCTCGAATATTTATCCTCTTTTATATTTTTCCCCCTTCATTTCTAACCAGCCAAAGAAAAAACTTGGCTTACCATGGTTCAATGGACCACAAGAGACATGCATGGCATGCCCAAAATGTAGAACATGTAGGTTTCACTTACATGAGGACCAGCAGACCATGGTCCAGCCAATAAAAAACTCAACCAGTTTAATCCATCACCCACCAGTAATACCATCAAACTCTCCCATAACCAGCCACCCACCATTATCATACTCTATTTCCATGTTCCTTAGTTTTTCATTCTGTTTTGATATATTGATTTTTTATATTCTTTTCTTTCTTTTCCGTTTGATTTCACTTTTTTTCTTTACATGATTTATTGTGTTGATAGATCTATTCAGTTTGAATGTTCTATTTCAGAGTTTGAATGTTCTATTTAAGAGTTTGAATGTTCTATTTAAGAGTTTGAAAACAGGGTAAATAACAGAGATTGTGAATTGAAAAAATAAACAGAGGTTGGTTGTGGAGGTGGAGATGGTGGTGTTGGCGGTAGTTGTCCTATGGACGGTGGCAATGGCCTTTTGGGCGGTCAAATTTCAATCAGGTTATATGAAATTCTATAGATATACGGTGCTGACTTCGGAAGCAAGAAAATTACAGCAAAGCTATAGCCATTTATTCCTATTTCAACTGCCACTGCTAATCATTATTGCACTTTCAGTGTTGTTGCTGTCAGTGCAAGCAAATTTAACCCAATATTTTAATTCTTTTGTCAAGATTTGCAATTTTGGCTTATTGTTTTTTGACGTCTCTTATTATGATCAGGTGAGTGCCATCGAGTTTGTACAGGTTTTGTTCAATATCTCATGTTCTTGATTGCTTTCCTCAAAGGATTGATCATTGATAGTTTCTTACTTGCTGATCAGATGGCTATTAAAAGCACCAGATCCTTTCTTTAGTGTCGGTTACAACAACAGAGATCCTTGATTAGAAAATTCTTAAATATAGACAGTTTTTCTTCAATGTGTGGTGTGAGTCAATTGTTGGCAGCAGTGAGATTTAACTTTTCTTTTTTTCTTCTAGGGTTCATTTCTAATTTTTTCCTAAGATTTATTTCCCCAAATTTAATTAACATGCATCATTACTCTCTCTGATTAGCTTCCCAAAGAGAAACCCAGGAAAGCCAAAACAAAGCAATGATTGAACTAAAATAATTACTACAATTTACTTTCTTATCAAAATATACAAGAAGATCATCAACAAAATCCTTCCATTTTTGCTAAACTCGACCAAATGATATTTGCATACACAGAAGCAAACAACATAAAGATAGATGTGAATTGTTATAATACAAGTAATTTCGTGCTTTTTGAGCTCAAACAAACAGAATATCAGCATTGGGCAAGTATACACTAATGACAATCCTCAAAAGCAGAGCTCAATGTTTAGAGAAAAGTTAAGAATGAATAAGTCAAGATTATAGTTCACAACATCAGAAATGACTATTTCAAGTACAAATAACTTAATAATCAAAACAAATAGCATATGTTTGAAAATCTTTTAGTTTTGGAAAAGTAACGTCAATCATCTCACAAATGAAGAGTTACTGAACAGTTCAAAAAAAAAAAAGCACATACCTCCCACTCTTCTTGACTTTGGATACCATCATATGCCATTATGAATGGCTTCACCTTCTCCAGCACATCCCTGAGAGGCATAGGAGGCTTTTCATCAACATCTGGATTTTGATCAAACTCTCCCATTAAGTATTCTGGCTCAAACTCAATCTGCAAACCAGTGATGAGGAAACATCAAATAATTTCAATTCATAGATCATTATTAGCACATGGAATATCTAGCCAGATTATCAAATAATAGAGCAGCTTGTCTTAACATTCATTCTTATAATTCTTTTTCCTCAATATTGTATTAGCTAGTGCTTCTAACACCTACAGAGCTACAAAAAATGCAAATCAACAAGCCACTGTACAGCTACAAAGTTCTTTGTTTTGTGCACTTCTTTTTGTCCCTGAAATTCCATCCATTGCCATTTTCAAAAAAAAAAAAAAAAAAAAAGTCCCACAAATGAAAGTATAACAGAAACATTTCATGTCCCAAGGAACTCATCAAATATTGAGCAAAAGACCGAATTAAGTTATGAACACTTCCAGGATAATTATCCAAACAATATATCATCAGAAACAAAAAAAAAAAGAAGTTGAAAATATTAACCATATGAACAGTAGAGAAGATGAAAAGAAAGAAAAATAAGTGTCACACCATATAATTGGTGTGCAAAGCATCCAAATAAGCATCCTCCATAGGAGAAGGTAATATCCTCTCACTCATCTTTTCAAAACCTTGAATCAATTTATTCATGTTCTCCATACCAATCTTTTCAGCCAGCTTCTCCCCATCAGCATCATCCCCCAAAAAGAGCCCACTTCCCAATCCTTCATCTGAATCCCCTATCTTTCCTCTTCGCTCCCACATCCCTCTGCCTCCCCCTCCACCTCTATCCCTCCCTCTCCCACGGCCCATCCCATCTCTCCTTCCACCACTATCTCCCCGCGATAGTATAGAGACTGCCCTCTTAACCGCCTCCTCACGGCTAATTTTAGACTGGACATGTGCCTCAGATCCTTCTATCAAAGGCTTGGGCTTGGCATGGACTTGGATATGCCGATTTTCTTCCTTTACTTGTGAAGTAGAAGCAGACAGCCTACCGAGTTTGGATTTTCCACGACCAGCTCCAGATAGTGCAGACTGTATGCTGGAAGGAAGATTTGGGTCGCCTGATTGAGTGGAGTGTATATTGGCAGGAAGTGAGTCAGCAGGTCGACAAGGTCGGGGTTCGGTAGTGCCATGGCCACTGCCTATGGGGGATCGGCCGGAGGAAGGATTTGGATTGTCTGACTGGGTGAAGTGTATCTTGTGAGGAACCGACTCAGCGGGTGGACTGGGTCCCCGTTCGGTAGTGCCTCGGCCACTTCCTATGGGGGATTGGGATGAATTCAAGGATGACATGAAAGAAGAAAATGCAGGGAGAATTGGCTTACCACGGCCATGACCAATTCCAGTCTGTGGTGGTGGTGGTAGTGACGGTGGCGATGGCTCTGGAGAGTCAGGTTTTGATGCATGAGAGGAGTCAGGCTTGCCTGGGGCTCTTTCACTGAAATCAAATTTATTGGAAGTGGGTCCACTGCGGCCGCGGCCACGGCCTCCTCCGCCAAAGGAAGTAGAGAAGGAAGAAGAGGATAGGAAAAGGGATTGTTGGGTAGAATGATTTGAGATTGGATTTAGGATACGTCTTCCTATTATTGGATTTCCTCTCATTTGAATTTTTTATTATTATTTTGGTATAGAAATGTTTTAGTAGCGATGCAAAAACCGAAAAGCCACCTGGAACTGTTGTTGTTGGAGCTAGAGGCAAGGAAGGTAGCAGCAGTGATTAGCAGCAAAGGCAAGAAGAAGAGGAGTCTAACATCTGCCTGGTAAAAAAAAAATATTGCAAACCCATTATTAATTGGAGAACCCAATAATATATAATAAAAAAATGAAAACAAACTCAAGACATGAAAGCGCGCCAAGAAGATTAAAATAAAATGAAAGGTTTATGTATACACAAAAGAAGATTGACATTTTATTTTGTTAATTCAGTTGTGATTAAGATGTAAACCAAGGCAAAAATTAGACATACTTTGTTAATAGTAGTTATTATTATTATTTAAATCAGAAAAGAAAGTGAAGTTGGAACCCTTATGGGAAGGATGCCCAGGAGAAGAGGCGATAAAGACAGAAATAACAAAGATGGGTGCTGAGATTGAGATAGAGCAATGCTAAAGGTATGGTTGCAGATTAACTGATTGAGATGAAGAAAGAAAAAAACTCAAAGAATAAGAGCTTTTTTAAAAAAACCAAAATTCAATGCTATTTGGAAAAAAAAAAAAAAAAAGAACATTTAAGTAGTGAAATTGCTACACATGCTCAAGTGTGATACCAACCTATCTAGCATCAACACAATGCATGAAAGTTAGCTAAGAAGACTAAATTACAAATGAAAAGTTCATAAATTTTATTGGAAGATGTAAAGGAGAAGATGTAAGATATAAGAGTGAATTCCAATGATGCATAGAGAAATAAATTAACGCAAATAAATAAAAGGTAAGAAAGAAAGGAAAGAAATTCCAATATAATAATTTTATGTGTTTGCACTTGCCTATCGCGCATACACCTAAAATAGTAAGTAACTTCTCTGGTATTGTCTCACCAAATATGAGTCGGCATCTAAAATCTTCAAGCTACATCAAAATAGAAGACAACCAAGTTTAGCTGAACTTTTCTACTTGTTCCATGTTTACCAACACTTCATTTGAAAACAATAACTCATTTACCATTTGAATACATAAAGGAAAAAGCTCTGTGAATGGGGATAAATGGGATAGCAAAAACGCTGGCTCTTTACCAACAAACTTCAATTCAGATCAGCCCATTACTACAAAACTGATGTATTCAACTCCTGAAACATGTATTAGGATATTATATAAACATTTAGCAACTTCAAAGAAAAAAAAACACACAATCGAGAGACATCAAAATAAAACAATAGACAAACAAAAGCTCTTCAAATAGGGACAAATGGAATAGCAAAAGCACTGGCTCTCTACAAACAAACTTCAGTTCAGATCAGGCCACTACTATGTAACTGATGTATTCAACCCCTGAAACATGCATTAGGATACTAGATAAACATTTAGCAACTTCAGAAAAAAAACACACTCTCAGGTTCATACATCAGATCTACAACCATTACTGGTCACCATAACCATCAACAATGAGACCACCAGCAACATCACGCCATCTTAATCATTTCGTCCATCAAAGGACAACACAAGAGAAGCAATAACAACAACAATAGGAATCTCAATCACCAACAATGAAAACAAAATGATAATTATATTTTTTATAAAATTATTAAACTACATTTTTGACTGAAGTTTTGTTAAAATTATCATTAATTAACTACAAAATGATAATTATATTTTTTATAAAATTATTAAACTACATTTTTGACAGAAGTTTTGTTAAAATTATCATTAATTAACTATAAAATGATAATTATATTTTTTATAAAAATATTAAACACATAATATTAACATTAATACAATCAAAATTTTAATTAAATAATAATTAATTACTCTTAATTTTAAAATATTTCTACTTAACTGCTGACTTAAAATATATATGTTGCGTAAAATATTTAATCAAATATATTCTTTTTAACTTTATTTTTAAAAACAAAATTGTTTGTTTAGATTGTTTGGTGTATAAATTATATTTATGAAAAAAAACATAATTGTTTTGAGCAATTTAAATTATATACCTAACAATTTAAACTAGTAATTCAAATAGAACTGCTTTCACATTTAATGCTTCACGATAGGATCACTATCATTCACTACTTGAAAAACAAATTTGCAATTGCAATTAAAGTTTTACAATTGAGGTTTTCCAGAGTTCTGATTTGCGTTAAATAGTGATTTTATCATTATAATAAACAGCGAACATAGGGAAGCACAGTCACTAGGAATTCTATACATGCAGAGACAAACATCACATGAGCATGAGCATATCAAAGTAAACGTAAGGATGAATATAATAGAAAAAGGCATGGCATCTGGGCGTGGGATACCACTATCTTTATGTGAATGGAATGCCAAACTGATTGCTCCCACGCAAACTGACAAACATAATGCATCTGTTTCTAGCCCTTTCCTCAAAAAAAAAAAAGATAAAGAAGAAATAAACTCTATCTTTGGCACGGACAACAATCTGAACATACGACTTAACTCCATTCATATCCTGTATAATCTCCCTTTATAAGAAGACATAAAATAACTAAAAAAAAAAAAAGCATAGATACCTGTTAAGAGAAGTACAGGCAAAACAAATCCAACAGAAATGAAACGAGGGCGACAGAAGTAGGAGAAGAAGATGATGAACGGTGAGAATGAGATGGGATTTGGGGTGATGGTGGCAGTGAGACGAGAGCAGAGAGGGCGGAGGAGGAGCAGGCGGCTGCGGAGGGTTGAATAAGTGAAATGAAATTGAAAATGAAAAGAATAGAGAATTAGGATAGGCTGAGGGATGAGTTACCAAAACTACGCAGTATTGTTGATATAGATAAATTGTTTAGTTATAATATTAATATTTTTTAGTTTTGACTTCTGACTAAAAATTACATGGTTTACAATAAAATAATGTAAATTAAATTATAGTTTATAATTTTAATCGTGTTTATCTATTATTTTAAATTTGCGTTATTTAATATTAATTATATATTATTTTAAAATATAAATATTACTTAATTTTGTATTATTTTAGAGATTTATTATTTTTTTCATTAGTTTTGAGACAAAACTATGTAGTTTTGAGCTATATTAATAATTTTAATTATATTTAATATTAATTTATATAAAAATCATATAATTTTATTATTAATATATATTTTTATTATATTTAATAGTTTGAATTTTATTTATTTAATACTAAATTAATATTATATAATTTTTGCTTGTACTATGTTATTTCATATTTAACATTATATTTACTTGACCCTTTAAAAAAAAATTATATTTACTTGATACTAATGTTGAATGTTGATATTCATTTACATCATAAAATTATATAATTTTATCATATATAATTTTTTTTTACAATTAATATTTTAAATTATATTTATTTACTATTAACACTAATTCACACCAAAATTATGTATTATAGTTAACTACATACAAGATCAACATGAAATTTTATAATAATATTTATGTCAATATGAAATAATTATTATTTAAGCTCCAAAATAAATATGAAATTTTTATAATTTTAAAATAATATTACTTTTTTAGAAATAAAATAAACATTAATTAATAATTTTAATAGTTATATATCATTATTAAATTAAACGAAAATAAAATTTTAAAACTCAACATTTAGCAACGAAATTGAAATTCCATTGCTAAAATATAATTCCGTTACTAATTTTAACAACGGAATTGCATTTCCATTGCTAAAATAAATCTATTTATTTTTAAAAAAAAATATTCAATCGCTATTTTGGGATGGTTATATTTCGTTGCTAAATTGGCAGATTCTTGCAGTTCCTTCATTCAAAATTTTCATCAAAATTGTAATTAATTCAAATGAAATTGTCAAAATAATTTTTGAAGTAAATACTATTATCCCTCTCTATTTGAATATATTATACTATTTGGCACCAAATATTTAAAAATATATATTTTTTATTATTAAACTACATTTTTTACGGAACTTTTGTTAAAATTATCATTAATTAACTATAAAATGATAATTATATTTTTAATAAAAATATTAAATATATAATATCAACATTAATATAATCAAATTTTAATTAAATAATAATTAATTACTCTTAATTTTAAAATATTTCTACTTAACTACTAACTTAAAATATATATGCTGTGTAAAAAAATTAATAAAATATATTCTTTTTAACTTTATTTTTAAAAACAAAATTGGTTGTTTAGATTATTGAGTGTATGTGTAATTTAGGGGTGAGCACGAGTCAGAGAAATCCGGAGATTTAAAATCTCCGGAATAATATTATATTTTGGGGATTTTAAAAATAAAATTTTCAGTACGAGTACCTAATTTAAAATCTCCGTACCAGTATCATCCCATATTTATGAACGAAGATTTGATTTTATCGGAACGAATTGGTATGGTACGGTTCAAAACGGATTTTTGAAAATTTATGTAATAAATAAATTTATATTATTAATTTAAATTATATTTATTATCCATTGTTTTTTATTGAAACAGTTATGTAATTTTTTAGTTGGCCCATCAACTTATACTGTCATACATATGTCAATGAAGTTGACGATATGATGGCTCTAAAAAATAAAGCAATAAAAAAAATTGAAGAAGACATGAACAAATTTTCAATAACAATTCAATACTATTTATATTTTATACATTTTTCGATTTATCTTGGACACAACCCTTAGAACTAGAAATGAAGTGATGGTGAAACATAATCTGCTCACAAAACCCTAACATATATATGTATAAGGAAATATGGTTAATTAGTTAATAAAGTAATGCTTAACAATTTAGTTATGTATACTAATACACACATATTAAAATAAACATTTTATATAAAATGGGATAAAGAAAATAATGCATTAGGTAGTAGAATTCATAAGCTCTAGCCACTTTAGTGTGGCATCATGTATAGACAGATAGCAAAGTTGAACATCAAAGAAAAATGGTGAATAAAAAGAAGTAAGAAGAAAATGCAAAAAGTCAAAAAACATTAAGGGACTCCATCAAAAGCTAATAATAAATCAAAATAAACAAGGTGTTTTCTAATTAGTCATCACACATAAAGTCACAAATCTAATTAGTCCTCAACACCAAGCTATGTATAGATATAATCTATATTCTTGCTCAGCTCCTCCAGGTTCTTCAACCTCAGCCTCTCACTTTCATTCACAAGCTACTCATTTTTAAAAAAATAAATAAATAAAACAAAAAAAATGGCTATTAGGCATTTGCACTTAATACACATGCAACCACCCAAAATAGCAGATAACAGCTACAAAAAACAGGAGACAACAATCACAAAAAATAC
>CATIWM010354209.1:0-10441 GCA_949671775.1 Mallotus repandus | reverse complement strand
GGGGAAGTTACATCAGTTAAAGACAGGTTATAGTAGATATGAAATTTCTCTCTAAGTCGTTCCTCCAAGGACAAAACAAGTGGGTGAAAATGATTATGGAAATGATTGATTGTGACCTTAAAGTCAAGGGAACACAGGTGGTGGATTCCTTAAAACAGGTTTCATCAATTATATGATTTAATAATATCACAATTTATTTTACCAAATAAAAATAATATACAATTTTTATTGACCAAAGTTAAATGCATTGAGCAAGAAAGGAAACACGGCCAAGAGCCATAACAGGAACTCCTATCTAGCTGCCGAAACTCAGTCACTATTTTTTTTTTTATTTTAAGTCTTCATTTTAAGTTACTATTTTTACTTCTACAAACATAATAACAACTAAATATGAAAGTAAACAATTATGACTAAATATTAAAAGCAAAAAACTCAAAATATAGAAGCTAAGCTTTCTACGATGTGCTGGATGAGTTCACAGATTTTGAAGAATAGTCTTCACTTGGCCTTGGCGTAATCTGAGGGGAGCGGGCCAACTCTTTCATTTTGAACTTCCTAACCTTCCGATAGGATGATTTAGCCCCTATGCCATCACCATTATGCTTCACCGAAGAGATGGAATTACTACCCAGCAGGGAGTCCATGGTGAGCATTGTTGTTTCAAATTTCTCAGCCGGAGAGACAATGGTCGTTGGGCCTATCTTAGAAGGAATTTTAACATTACATAAATATATCAAAAATTAAAAAAAAATTAAGCCGAAACAATAAAACAACAAAAATCAACAAAATTTTACACTTGTTGATTGTTGTTATTTTTTGTTGATTTTTTATTATTTTTTAAATTATTTTTTATTATTAATGACAAAATTAAGGCCATATTTTTATTAGTATTAATGATAAAGATAATAATTTTTTTATTGTTTTTTATTGTTATTTTTTTTATGTTTAACAAAAAAATATATAAACAAAAACAAACAACAAAAATAATTGAAAACAACAACTGAAATAACAAAATCAACAAAAATCAACAAAAGCAACAAAAAGTTGCAGTTGTTGATTTTTGTTTATTTTGTTGTTGTTTGTTGTTTTTTCAGTTTTTTTATTATTAATAATAAAATTAAGACCATAAATATAATGTTTACTTTTATTAGTATCAATAATAAAAATAAAATTTTATTTGATATATTTTATAATTTTTTGCTATTTTTACTGAAAAATAATTATTGAATACTATGGGTATTTTTTACTTTAATTAGTTTAATTTCTAAATTCTAAATAATTATAAAAAAATAATTATTGAAGACTATGGGTAATTTTTTTGTTTAATTAGCTTAATTTTTATATTCTAAATAATAATAAGTTTTAAATTAAAAAAATTGTTATTTAGAATATAAAATTAAATTATTTAAAATATAAAAATCAAATAAATACATACAATTAACTTAAATTAAATATGCTTTCAAAAATAATAAATAGATAGAAAAATTATAGAAAAATGAAAAAAAGAAAAGAAAAGATGAAAGAAGGAAGAACACGCGAAACATCGAAGATGCATACCTAACTTTCAAAAATAGACTAAAAGTAAGACAAAGATGAAAGCAACAAAGATAAAACTTTAAAAAAAATAAGCGAGGGCCACAAATGAAATGATTTGCGTTGACTGACATATGGAGTGAAATTTCCTCTTGAGAATATGGGTCTGACTTGGGTCTTCTGCTAATTTTGAGACTTTAGCTTTTGGTAGAGGGAAATCCATAATTGCATGGGCTTCTTCACCTTTTAAGGCCCCATCTCTTTTCTTTTAATATTAAGCCGACCCTGATTTTCCATTACAGGTCCCAAAGCAGCTCTCGCCGCCCCTTTATTAATCATTTGTTGTTGCTGACTGACAATTATACCTAGGTCATCATTTACAGCTACACCTAGGTAATCATTTGTTATCTCTTGAACATTATGCTACAACAGAGAGCTGATGTCAGGACTCAGTGTTGGTGTCAAATTATGCATAGTTTTAGGACTTTTATTTTGCATGCATTTGTACATTTTAATTAGCATTTAGTGCAGTAAATAATATAAAAATATATACTTTCATATTTTGTTTTATTTTTCAAGGGAAAAGAGGCTTTGGAGGTGTTTGGTGATGAAAAGGAGCAAAATGAGCAAAAATAGAGCATATTTGTAGAGCTGGATTTCTGTTACGGTCGTGGATTTTTTGCAGCAGAAGCTACTGTAGCGATCGTTACAGTACACACATGAACAATATCGTGCGAACAATGCGCGATCGTGCACAGTCCCGCGATCATGCAGCAATCTGTGTGAACAGTAATTTTACTACAGTAACACATGTGAACAGTAACTCTGCTGCAGTACTCATGAACAGTAATATTAGGGCTTCAAACGGTCATTTTAAAGACAATAAAAAGGGGACCAAAAACCTAATTTAAAGGGAGGAGATATTATAATAGATCAATCAAGAGGAGGAGAAGAAGAAGAAGAGAGAAAAATCAAGAAGCTAGAAGAAGAGCCTCTATTAAAGACCTAAAGCTTCTTGATAACAATTTCTCTACCTTTCTCTTTATTGAATATTATTTTGTTAATCTCTTGGTTGTATTTTGAATATTTGATGATGGATTATATAGCCATGATTGGCTAAGTTGTTGAATGTTGTTGGGATTTTAAGATCCATTAGAATTAAGTTTTTTTTTAATATATTAGTTCTTATTTATAAATTGCATATTGTGTATGTTGAGCTTATTGAGAGATGTATTATGGCTAAATATATCCTTTGTTTGAATCTATGCATTGAGAAATGGTAGATTCAATAGACCTACATATACTTGTTAGATCTTTCAATGACTTGAGAGAGCTTGAGTAGATCTAATCCTTCATAAGTTTGCTTGTTGCCTTTCAAGTTTAATGTTGTCTACTTGATTTATGGTGATGATGAGAGTTAAGCCATATTTTGAGAGTTAATTGATGCTTGTTAGTGAGATTAACCTTACTCGAAAGAGATTGTTAATTTAGTTTTAGAAAGCTTGAAGATTGCATTAGAACTTGAACTAATCTATTATTTAATGTTTATTATTGCTTCTTAAATGCATATTGTGTTTGTTGATTTGATTGAATGTTATATTATGGCCACATATAACTTTAGTCTAGATCTATGCAATGAGAGTTGGTGGATCTAGAAGACCCATAAACACATGTTAGATGATTAAATATCTTGAGAAAGCTTAATCCTGTTTAATTCTCATATGGGTTTTGCTTAATGCCATGTATGCTTGATTTTAGCTTATGTTCATAGTGATGTTGAGCATCAAACTATGACTTTAAGTGTCAGTATATTGGGTTGAGTAGTATCACTCGAGAGAGGGCACTCAATGGATATCGTATAAACTTAAGATATGCATTGAGAAGTTGATTAATTCCATCAAGAGAACTTAATGAAAATGAGGTGCTTAATCTCCCAATAACATGTCTCTTCCATTATTTATTTCATTTATTATTTTGATTAGCAATAGCTTAATTTACATTCCTTAGTTTAGTTATTATTTTAGTTCTTTAATTATTTTAACCAAACTATTCTTGATAGCTCTAAACATATACAATTGAGATTAATAGGTGCTTAGTCCCCAATGCCTGTAGAGATGATACTCAACTCACTATTAAATTACTTGTTCGACCTGTGCACTTGCGGTCACCAACACTCGCTTTGGGAGGTAAGTGAAGGGGACTCGCCGCTAATGAAGGACCATCATTCGGAGAAAGTTTTTCAATGGAATTTGAGAGGGCAGTAGTGGATGAACCCTTATCCTTGATCAATAATGGATGAAATATAACTTTGCACAATGCTTTTGCATGAAGCCACAGACCATAAGCCTTGCTATTATAAACTTGCTTAATAATTACTTCTTCAGTGGTGAAAGTTGGGCAATTCTTGGTTATATGATCAAAGAAACCACATAAATGGCAAAAACTTAGAAGCCTCTCATACTGAAAGGCTACCCATTTGTTTTTTCCATTTATCTTATTCATAAACCCCTTCGGAAGAGGTTTAAGCAGGTTCACCCTTACTCGGATTCTCATGATATGAGCACAAAATCTATTTGAGTACATTTGATCACCAGTTTCAATCAACTCATCAACCAAAGCTTGGGAAATCTTACCAGTATTTTCTAAGGTGATTTGATTCAAAGGGAGACCGTATATCTGCACCCAAAAGCTTTTAGTAGAGAAATCTAACTCCTCAAAGGATAGTGAAGGATTCCATTCAATCAGGACCATCAATGCTCGATGTATCGAGCAGAGACCTCCCTTTCTAACCCTTTCCTTTTCTTCGTGCTTGTTGAAGATGAAAAAAAGGTGTTTTTTCTCACCTAGCTTTTGAACTTGTAGGTCTGGTACAAAGCTTCAGGCTTGAGAGAAAATACTGAGTACCGCATTTGCAGTATAAATCCTTAATCTGTATATTCTTCCAATTTGACGGTTCTTCAAGTGATTTGGAGGTGGGTCTGGTGAAGTGCTTAGTTCCAAAGTGCAAATTGCTTCATTCTCTTCTTTGTTGTTATTAGATTGATTTATTATCAAGTTAACTCAACTAAATGTTAGGAAAATTGATAGAGTTGGTGCAGTGGACTAATGTTCATAGAGACAAAATAAAATTACTGTAAAACTAAACAAATAAATTAATATATGAAGACGGTCAAACCGGCAAATGGGTGAATAAAATAGGCGATAAAACCTACCGTATAAATAATAATAATGACACTAAAATTTTAACGTAGTTCACCCTTAGTGTTGGGCTACGTCCACGTAACAAATTCTAAAAAAATTCTTCCACTGTAAAAATAGTAGGTACAAGATAGAGTCTTCTCTAGATTAACACTAGAGGTACACAATAACAGAAATCTCACCAAAATAGTAACACTCAAAGTGTTTCCCACACCCCAAAATGATTTTCTCATTATTTTGTCACTCACCTTTTAAGAAAAATTTTTCAAACCCTTAAAACTCTCTCACACACATCAAAGCAAAAATTGCTTTGATTTTTCCTCACAAGCACACACCTCACATGGGATTTTTCTCTCTCGCTCTCTAATTTTTTCTTCCTTTGCTTGTGCTTGTTGCTCTGCCCCATCATTTCCTTTATATAGGCATTTGATATAAGAAACAAACAAAAAAAAATTTTGATAATTTTTTCTTTTACAAATCGGTGCAGCCTTTTTTGACTTTTTTTTTATCTTTTTACATTTGGGCTCCACTCCACTAAGAGGGACCCACTATAATTCTCCCCCTCCCACCTACGTGGAGGTCATCACCATCCCGGCAGTTAGTTAATAGAATTCAAACTTCTCCCTTGGTAGATTCTTTGTTAACATGTCTAATCCATTTTCATTTGAGTGGATCTTCTCAAACTGCAACAGCTTCTTCTCCAATACATCCCGTATCTAGTGATATCTTATAACAATATAATTTTGACCTTGAGTGAAAAGAGAAATTCTTACGAAGGTGGATAGCACTCTTACTATCATAAAATAGCTTATATCTATCCTATTGAAAACCAAGTTCATTTAAGAACTTCTTCATACATAGCAACTCTTTACAAGTTTCAGTTGTTGCAATTAACTCTACTTCAGTGGTAGACAAAGCAACACATTTTTACAATTTTAACTGTCATGACACAGCCCCCCTGCAAATATAATCAGGTAACCTAAGGTTGACTTTCCCAAGTCAACATCACCAGCCATGTCTGCATTTGTGTATCCAGCTAGCACATGTTTGGTATCTCCAAAACATAAGCATATTTTGGACGTTCCATGAAGATACCTGAAAATCCATTTCACTACAGCCCAATGTTCCTTTCCTAGATTTGAAAGGAACTGACTCACAACTCTAACTGAGTGTGTAATATTTGGCCATGTGCACACCATGGTATACATCAAACTACCAACTGCTGAAGCATATAGAGCTCTATCCATCTCTTCCTTCTCCTTATCTGTGGAAGGACATTACTGAGAAGTCAATCTAAAGTGATTAGCAAGAGGATACCTAACCGCTTTAGCATTGTATATGTTGAACCTCTGAAGTACCTTCTCAATGTACTTCTCTTGTGACAACCGCAGTTTCCTGACACCTCTGTCTCTGACAATCTTCATGCCAACAATATGCTTCACTGGTCCCAAGTTTTTCATTGTAAAAGACTTATTCAACTGCTTCTTTAAGTTGTTGATTCTGGAAACATTCTAACCAATAATCAACATGTTATCCACATAGAGCAAAAAAATAATAAAGTCATCATCAGAGAATTTTTGAACAAATACATAATGGTCTGAATTGGTCTTTTTCTAACCTTGCTCCCCCATAAAAAATTCAAACTTCTTATACCATTGTCTTGGTGCCTGTTTCAAGTTGTCCAAGCTTTTCTTCAATCTGCAAACATAGTCCTCTTTTTTCCTTTTCTTTAGAACCCTTTGGCTGCTCCATGAATATTTCTTCTTTCAAATCACCATGTAGGAAGGTAGTTTTAACATCCATTTGCTCGATCTCCAGATCAAAACTTGCTACTAAACCTAGCACAGTATGGATGGATGTCATCTTCACGACTGGAGAGAAAATCTTATTAAAGGCAATACCCTTTCTTTGGTTGAATCCTTTTACAACCAGTCTAGCTTTGAATCATGGCTAAAGATTGTGTTCTTCATGCTTGATCCTAAACACCCACTTATTCTTCAAAGCTCTTTTGCCTTTAGGCAACTTCACTAGCTCAAATGTCTTATTCTCATGCAGAGACTTTATCTCATCCTGCATGGCTTTAAACTATTCTTGCTTGTGTTCATCATTTGTAGCTTCTTCAAAGCTTTCTGGCTCTCCCCAGTTAGTTAGTACCATAAACTGGTCTCTAGGATATCCGGTAGAAGGTTGTCTATTTCTATCAGATCTCCTCAGTTACACTGAAGAAGCCTTATCTGCTGGTGGTTAATCATGAACACCATCATCATCATCTTCAGATGGAATCTCAATAGGGGCAACTTCATTGCCTATATTTGGAGGCATATCTTCATCATTGCATCTAAAAACCTACAGATGACCATAGGATACATCTTTTCCTGACCACACCCTCTCTGGAGTGTCAAATTATAGAGGAACACATGGTGAAAGATTCAACACATGCATTGCTGTAAGTAGAGCTTCACCACAAAATGTCTTAGGCAGCTTTGACCGTCTCCATCAAATTCCTGTTCATCCTCTCAGCTAAACCATTCAACTGCGGCACCTTTGGAGGTGTCGACTGATGTCGAATACCATGCTTTTTGTAGTAAACATCAAATAGTCTAGTATACTCTCCACTGTTGTCTATCCGGATGCACTTTAACTTCTTACTTGTTTGCCTCTCCACCAGGGTATGAAATTCTTTGAAGACATTTAGCACCTGATCTTTTGACTTTAAGGTGTATGCTCACGTCTTCTGAGAATGATCATCAATAAAAGTCATAAAGTACTGAGAACCACCAAGTGACTTTGGCATTGGCCCACATAAGTCTGAATGAATTAAATCTAGCACATTTTTCATTTGGAAGGAGAATAGCTCCTAAAAGCAACTTTGTTTTACTTTCCTGCAAGAAAATCAGCACATTTCTCCAAATGCACAAGATCTACTCTAGATAACACATTTTTCTTAGCTAGTATTTTCTTTTTTTTTTCTCACTTATGTGACTGAGTCTTTTATGCCATAACTCAACTGTACTTTCTTTTGCCATAGTTTTCACCTTATCTTTAGAGAGATTCGCATTCGTAAAATACAGTGTTGAATCATTTTTCCCTATAGCCACCACCAGGGATCTTTTGGTAAGTTTCCATTGGCCATTATGAAAGGTGTTACAGAAACCTTTATCATCAAGTTTGCCTGCTGAGATCAAATTCATGCGAATATCTGGAGCATGCTTGACATTCTTCAAGACTACTCTTGTGCCATTCTCCATTTCCAAATACACATCTCCTTCACTAGCAACTCTTGTTTGATTGTCATTTCCCATCTTTTATATCCGGAGTCTCTTGGAATGTAGGATGAGAAAAATTCTCTACGAGATGTAGCGTGAATGGGAGCACCACTATTAATCACCTAGCTGGTTTCATGGGTAGTAAGATGAATAGTATCATCACCAAAAAAGACATTGAATTCTCCAAGGAGATTTACTTCATCATCATTACTGTTGTCATCTTTCTTCACATCTTTGTTTTTATTTTTGTCGATAAACTTTCAACAGAACTTCTTGATGTGGCCTTTTTTTTGTAGTAATGGCACTCAATATTGGCATACTTGCTTTTTGACTTTCCATTGCTCTTATCTCTTTGCTTTGAGTTTCGAGTCTCGCTTCTTCCCCTAGAACTTATAACAAGGATATATGATTGTGTTGAAGAGGCACTCTTTGATCTGCGTCTCATCTCTTCATTCAGAATATCACTTTTGACAAGTTCTATATTCACTACACCATTTGGTGCAGAGTTTGTAAGTGAAATCTTCAAAGTCTCCCATGACTCTAGCAAAGAAGCAAGCACCATAAGAGCAAGAATTTCATTGTCAAATTTTATACCCATACCCGACAACTAATCCATGAACCCTTGCATTTCATTCAAGTGATGCAATAGAAGAACCTTCCCGATATTTTATCTGCATTAATTTTGTTAGATAAAATAATTTGTTGTTGCCGGTCTTTGAAGCATACAACTCCTCGAGCTTATTCTACAATGTCTGTGCATTAGTTTCATTACAAATGTGGTTGTACACATTGTCTTCAACAAACTGCCGAATGAAGCCACACACTTGCTCATGCTCAAATGCTCATTCCTTATCTTTCTTGTCATTAGGTTTTGTCTTAGCAAAAACTGGTTAATGTAATTTCATCACAAATAGGAGATCCTTCATTTTGTTTCTCCATATGTGGTAATTTGTCCATTTAAACTGATCATCTTGCTAGTCTTAGCCTCCATCGTTACAGTATTTAATAATGCCTCCAGAATACAAACCAACAACTCTGATACCACTTGTTAGAAAAATTGACAGAGTTGGTACAGTGGAATAATGTTCACAGAGACAAAATAAAATTACTACAGAAATAAACAAACAAATAAATATATGGAGGAGATCAAACCGGCCAATTGGTGAATAAAATAGGTGGTAAAACCTGCCGAATAAATAATAATAATGACAACAAAATTTTAATTTGGTTCACCCTTAGTGTTGGGCTATGTCCACGAGATAAATTCTGAAAAATTCTTTCACTATAAAAATAGTAGGTATAAGAGAGAATCTTCTCTAAATTAACATTAGATGTATACAATAATAGAAACCTTACTAAAATAGTGTCACTCAAAATATTTCTCACAATCCAAAATATTTTTTTCACTATTTTATCACTCCCACATATCAAAATAAAAATTATTTTAATTTTTCCTCACAAACACAAACCTCACAAATGTTTTTTCTCTCTCTCACTCTTTAATTTTTTTCTTCTTTTGTTTGTGCCTGTGGCTCTGTCCCATCCATACATTTATATAGACATTTGATATAAAAAATAAAAATAATTGGCTCCACCAATTTTGACGAAGCGTTTTTTATTTTTTATTTTTTATCTTTATATATTTGAAATCCACTCCACTAGGAGAACATACTACAATAATGGATGTCATTAATGGCTTTAGAAATAAGTTGATAGAGTAGTTAATGCTGGACAGAGATGGCAAAGAAGAAGATAAAAGGGAAAAAGACATTGTGTACACTAGAAGCTTCTACATATTGCTACGCTATGCTATCATATGCTATCAGATATTTGTATTTTTAATAAAAATAATATACAATTATAAACTATAAAACCATCAATTTTAATTTCAATTCGCATATCATATTTCAATGCAAAATTCACGGATCATATCTTCAATTGTTGACATATACTTCACTTCATATTTCAATTCAATATTGTTTTTAGTACTAATTTCTAATTAAGCTCTTAGTTGTTCATCAATATATAGAAGTGACAAGACTAGTGAATGAATATGGTTCATTTACTTTTAGAAACTTGATAATGTTAGTAGATTTGCAATTTTTTAAAAAATTTGTGTGGCTTTACATTTAATGAGGAGGGAACAACAACAACAAGGACACAGTACCTTGTACCTTAAAGTCTCAGCATATTTGAGGTGGAAGGCTTGGCCAAGCACTCGAGGATAATTTGTTTTTTATTAAATTATTTTGAGATTTATTTTAATATAAATACACGCGCGTATCATATAATTATACTGAATTCTATTATTATTTATGCATTTCATTTTATGAAGTCAGAAATTCAATTAAGCATGCATTATTTTTCCTTAATGATTAAAAGATATTTCATTTTCAAATGAAGCTGTGAAATAAATTGCAATTCATACTATGACTTTTTCTATA
>CATIWM010354184.1:0-13461 GCA_949671775.1 Mallotus repandus | reverse complement strand
ATGTTTTTTTTTCTTTTTTAGTACGAAACCACCCGATATCTGGTATCCCGTAGGATATTAATCCGGATTCGACCTGTAAAGAATCCCGAAGGGCAGCAAATGTCTACCATAAACATTTGTTAACAATATTCATTATATAAGGTATTTTTAAAACATTTCTTCCATAAACTTCTGTTAACAATATTCAAGTGCTTAATCAATTTAATCTAATTGAACACCAACTTAAAAGTGTTTTAAACTATTATATTAAAATGTATTTAATGATAAAATATTTTTCATTTCAAATTAATTAAAAATGTTTAGTTTATTTTAATGGTAAAAAATATTTTTGATAATAATGAAATAGAATAAAAATATAATTTTAATTTAAGAAAGTTTATAATAAAAAATAAAAATTTGTTAGATTTTGGAAAAAATAATATGAAAATATTTCGGTTTATATTGATTATAAGTCATCAAAATTGATTGTTTTATATTAGTTGTATTGTTAAATTGGAAATATTGCAAGCACTGTTAGCACTGACATTTATTTTTTTGTAACAACAATTTTTTTTTTTTTGAGAAATATGAACTTTCCATTAAAGTAAAGAAGAGTCATACAAAGCATTCTCCATGACTTCCCTTGGGAAAGAAGTCCATATATAAATAGAATTGACCAAATTAAAGGATAGTTGAGCTAAGGAATGTGCTATTTTTTTAGCTACTCTAGGTTTATAGTGAAAAGAAAACGAACTAAAAGCATTACATAAATATAGAATATCATTTACAACTAAACCCATGGGAGTAAAGTCAAGATTTGCATATTGCAGTCTTTGAATAAATGGAAGGCAGTCTGATTCAAAAGTGACATGCTCCGGCTGCATCGATTCCACCAGTTGAATAGCTTCAAGGAAAGCTTTAGCTTCTGCCATTTCCGATTCCGTAATTGCCTCATCGTGAATCTTCTTAGCAACCATCATCTAGCTAGAACTGTCTCGAGCCACTATTCCATAATCGGTGCCCAGATTTGCCCTTATTATTGCATCAAAATTGAACTTGATAGTCTTCGGAGTAGGTGGAAGCCATTTAGACGGAGGTGTACTTTTTGAATTACCCCGCACAATCTGATTTGCATTCTCGTATTCTGCCATTAGCTTCAAAGCAGATTGATGACAAAACTAAACCTCCAAACACTTCCCATCATATAACTGCACATTTCTCACATACCACAAATACTAGAGTGACATTATAAAGATTGTGAAACCATCTTTTGGAAGAAGGCTCTTCTGTTTAAAGATCCAATTTGTAACCTCAAGTTTGTTTTGTTCCGTAACTTGAATTCACAGATAGTTGGTATACCAATAAAAGAGCTCAATGGACAGTCCCAAAGTACATGTTCTAAAGTTTCATTAGCTTCTCCACTGTGAGCGACCTGAGGTGGGAGAATTTCGAGTGGGACATGGTAACTTTGTCGAATGGGACATCCGTTCCATTTACGGGACAGGGATAAATGGTTGGTCTAGGGGGGATGCGAGACGCTTTTCTGTTTGGCGTCGCCACCTGGTTGTTAAAAAACCAGGAAAAGATGAAAGGGACAACATCGGGTCACTCAACGAGTATTGTCCCTAGTAGAGATTCTGAGCCTGGGAGATCTCATCTACTTTTTAACTATTAATCATTTTAATACTCAATATGTGGCTATCACAGCACCCTAGTTTCAGTAATGACAGTTGATATATATGCATTCACACAAGCACATTGATAATAACGGAAAGTATGAGAAATTCAGCATAATTATTTACAAGGCTTTCCTAGTAAATACATATGAAAGAGAAAAAGTGCCAAAATGTAAATCTAGTCCTAATCTAGAATACACCTGCAAAACAGAGGTTAACACAACTATGTGCAATTCTATCCATTCATCCACTTGGACAGCATATAAGCACAATGAAGATGATCATGAATGATTAAATAGATGCACGTAGTTTATGCTCTAGCAAGAATTATTATAAATAATTTCTAAATGATAAGATAAACAGTAAATAATGGTGACTGCATCATTAGATCGAGATATCGAAGATTTAGCTTAGATAAGTAAGCTTTCATATTTATTGAATGCATATGATGCAGAATGACGATTTATTATGAGCAAAATAAAGCAGAGATTATACAATCAACATGCAAATTACCAGTCTTATCACACAATTACAACAATTTCTCAACTGCTGGTGGCGATAAAATAAAATGCAATGTAGTAAAATAAACATGCAAAAATGATTATTTGGTCCTCAGATTTGACTGAGCTTGTTTTTAAGTTTTTGAAGCTTTAGCTTCATGGGATTTTCAAGCTTTCCTCATCGAGAGGTTGAAAATGACGTGTGTAATGCAAATTTGTATACCTTTGAAGTGTGCTTTGACAAAGATGTGGTTGGGTTTGGTTTAAAAGCGGTCTAAAAATCTTATGAAAAATTTAGAAAGTGGGCTAAAGGTGTGTGGATTGGGGCTCTTAAGCCTTCAGTTCGATAGTGTTTCATTATGTGTGCGCTCTCTTTTTTTGGCTCTTACCTTTTTTTTTTCTTCTTGTCTCTTGCTAGTGTTTTCTAGGCTCTAGGTTTTGCTCCCTAGGCTCTTGCCTTGTCTTCCTTGGCTCTAGCCTTACCAAAATGGGGGGTAGAGACCCCTATTTATAGGGAAATGTGCCAAAAAAGTGTGAAAATTGGTGAAAATGTGCGTGATCATGAGCCTGGGACGCGTGATCACGCCCTTGGAACGTGTGATCATGCCCCAGGATGCATGATCATGGCCCTGGGGTGTGTGATCATGGCCTTGGGAAGTGTGATCACTCGTCCAACTGCGTAATCATGCCCTTTAGCGCTCGTCATGCGGCCTTCCCAGGCTTTGATTGTGCTGTTTTAGGGATTTTTTTCAGGATTTTTAGATCTTTCAGATGTGTTTCCGAGGTTCATTTCATCAAAATTGGCTTCCATTTTTACGCGCAAGCAAGATGTGTTTGTGCGTGATCATGCACTGTAAATTCACTCATGTGCTGCTTCTCGGGGTTACGCACACTATTTTGGGGTTACTTTCGAAAATTTTAAGGGCCTACGGATACGTTTTCGATGTTCATTTTATGAAAATGGACTTCCAATTTTCACAAAGTTGAACTCTGGTCTCATGAGTTGAACATCGGTCTGATGAGTTGCTCATTTTGAGCAACGTTTGCTTAAAACGAGTTGCTCAAAACGAGTAACTTACCACTCTAATTATTTGTATTTCATGAAATCGGGGTGCAACTTAATGATTCAGAGATTGATTTTGCTTGATTTGGGCTTTTTCAGATTCTCGACATGCTTCAGAGGCGGTACGAATGAATAGACATTTGTCAAGTTTGGAGAGATGTTTTCATCATTGGACCTTTTTTGGGGACAATCAAAATTCAATGTATGACAGTTGCCCCTTGCTTTACGTGTGTTGCATAGTACTCTAATACTAATGTCAATACATGTGAAGCAGATGCAGAGATGTAAAAATGGTTTTTGAGAAGAGGTACTTACTTGATGGTGTGCTGTCTAGTCTTTTGACTTCAGGCCTGTTGCTTATTGATGTCATTTGGTTGGCAGAGCCGCTGCTTGTTTATGTATCTTGTAATTCTCTCGAGTAAGGTAAGATGATGCTTTCATAACCTCTTTAGGTATCAATGCAAATGCTACTAAGCATATGTGATGCTTCTAAGCCGAGAAAGATGCATAAATGCTTCTAAGTAGATAAGATGCTTTTGAGCAGAGAAAAATGCTTTTAAGTAACGAAATGCTTCAAAGTAGAGGGAATATGCTCCTAAATAGATGAAATGCTTCTAAGCGAATGCGATGCTTCTAAGTAGAGAAAAAAATGCTTCTAACTAGATGGAATGCTTATAAGCAGAGAAAAAATGCTTCTAAGCAGATGGAATGCTTCTAAGCGGATGTAATGCTACTAAGCAGATGGAAAATGCTTCTAAGCAAATGAAGTGCTTCTAAGCAATGAAATGCTTCTAAGCAGATGAAATGTTGCTAAGTTGATGCTTTTAAGCAAAAAATGCTTCTGACCCGATGCTTCTAAGCAATGAAATGCTTCTAAGTAGATAGAAAATGCTTCTAAGCTAGATGAAATGCTTCTAAGCAATGAAATGCTTCTAAAAAAATGAAATGCTTCTAAGTGGATGGAATGCTTCTAAGTAGATGGAATGCTTCTAAGTAATGAAATGCTTTTAAGTAGATGGAGCGCTTATAAGCAAATAAGATGCTACTAAGTAGATACGATGCTTCTAAGCAGATGCAATGCTTCTAAGCAGATGGAATGCTTCTAAGCAATGAAATGCTTCTAAGTAGATGGAGTGCTTCTAAGCAAATGAGATGCTACTAAGCAGAGAAAATGATGCGATGCTTCTAAGCAGATAAAAGATGCTTCTAAGCAGATAAAAGATGCTTCTAAGCAGAAATGCTTCTAAGCAAATGAGATGCTTCTAAATAAATGAGACGCTTCTAAGCAATGAAATGCTTCTAAGCAAGTGAGATGCTACTAAGCAGAAATGCTTCTAAGTAAATGAGATGCTTCTAAGCAAGTGAGATGCTACTAAGTAGATGGAATGCTTCTAAGAAAATGAGATGCTTCTAAGCAATGAAATGCTTCTAAGCAAGTGAGATGATACTAAGCAGAGATGCTTCTAAGTAAATAAGATGCTTTTAAGTAATGAAATGCTTCTAAGCAGATAAAATGCTACTAAGCATATAGAATGCTTATAAGCAAATGACATGCTTCTAAGTAGAAATGCTTTTCAACAGAAAAAAAATGCTACTGAGCGGTGATGATGTCATCAGTTATCATGTTTTGAGTGTGATTTCATGACGTGCTAATTGTGATAATTGTCAATGTGACGTGCTTGTGTTATTTGTGCTTTATTTTTTTTTGTGAATGACTTTTTGAGACAGTGGTGTCAAATGTAGTGTCCTAAAACATATAATGCTCGTGTTTATGTGATTCATATGTTCTTTCGGCAAAATGCAAGTTTGGGACCCTAGAAATGTGTGTTCGGGGGTCTCAGTGTGTGCGTGTGTAAGCCTCGGAGTGCGTGAGGCTCTAAAGGGTGCGTGATCACTTGTCTGGGGCGTGTGATCACTCATTTTTGCACGTGATCACACGCTCTGAGGCGTGTTTGATGCTTATAAGATGAGCTTGTTTTCTAGTTTGGGGTGACTTTTACCTATTTTTTGACCTTTTTGAGCCCTTTTTTGAGTTTTTTGGACTACTTTTCTTCTGTTGTTGCTCTATTGCTTCATTGAGTACAAAAATTATGGACTTCCCTCCTATTCTCGAGGATTTTGGTGACTTTGGCAATGTGAATGCCACTTCTTTTTCTTTTGACGAGTTCATTTTAGAGGATGAGGCGGTTCTCAGGCAGACTAGTGTAGGGACCTCTACTGCTAGAGCTTTGAGGCTACTAGGACCAGTGGCGGAGCCTCTTTCCGTTCACCTTGACTTTCCTGAGGTGATCCAGTTCCTGTTGTCTATAGCCTGGAGACTCATGCTTGGACTATTCATCATCGACTGGTTAGTTTGCTTACTTAGCTCTTACTGTAGTTAGCTTTACTTATTGTAGCTCTAGTTGTTTGTCTTAGCACTTGCTGTATGTGTTGCTCCAATGTTAGCTCTTGTTATTTATTATTTGTATAGCTCTAGCTGACATGTGTTTTAGCTCTTGATGTAGTCTAGCTCTTGCTGTAGTTTGTAGTTCTTGCTGTGATATAGCTCTAACTGTGATTTTTAGCTCTTACTGTAGTGTAGCTCTAGCTGTAGTGGGTAGCTCTTGCTGTAATGTCTGTAGCTCTAGCTGTGATTTTTATAGCTCTAACTGTGATGTCTCTAGCTCTAGCTGTGATTTTTAGCTCTTGCTATAGTGTAGCTCTAGCTATGATTTTAGCTCTCGCTATGGTTTAGCTCAGGCTGTAATGTCTGTAGCTCTAGCTGTGTTTTAGCTCTTGCTGTGATGTAGCTCTAGCTGTGAGGTAGCTTTTGCTGTAATACCTGTAGCTCTAGCTGTGGTTTTAGCTCTTGCTGCTGTAATTTTTGTAGCTCTAGCTATGATTTTAGCTCTTGCTGTGAGGTAGCTCTTGCTGTAATGACTGTAGCTCTAGCTATGATTTTAGCTCTTACTGTGGTGTAGCTCTAGCTGTAGTTTAGCTCTTGTTGTAGCTCTAGCTGTGGTGTAGCTCTAGCTGTAGTTTAGCTCTTGCTGTGATGTAGCTCTAGTTGTGATGACTGTAGCTCTAGCTGTGATTTTAGCTCTTACTATTGTTTAGCTCTAGTTGTGGTGCTGTAGCTCTAATTATGGTTTAGCTCTAGTTGTGATTTAGCTCTTACTATAGCTCTGGCTGTAGTGTAGCTCCAGCTGTAGTATGGCTCTAGTTGTAGTTTAGCTCTTACTGTGGTGTAGCTCTAGCTGTAGTTTAGCTCTTACTGTGATGTAGCTCTAGCTGTGATGACTGTAGCTCTAGTTGTGATTTTAGCTCTTGCTATAGTTTTCCTGCAAAGATGTAAAAAGAGATGTTTTAGTATCTGATGAAATTGTAACTATTTTACCTATTGGTTGCAGTCCTCTGGGCCTGTCATTCAGCTACCGGGTAGCTTCAATAAGGTCAACTCGTATTATCAGGGTCTTCCTCCCTGTGTGAAGCAAATGGTTGCCAGGAAGGGCTTTGATGGTATTATTTCTGCTTTTACTTATGGCTCTTATGCATCAAGTCAAGCTGCGATGTGTGCTCTTGTTTAGCGGTTGATGGATACTACCCACACGTTCCATTTGCCTTTCAGGGAGATGACTATTACTCCGCTTAACTTTGCAGCCATTACGGGGCTAAGTTTTTTTGGGGAGCCTGTCCCTTTTAGTAACGAGGCATGTAGTTCTGCCATCATGAGGAATAGATGGCTGAGGGATCTGTTTGGTGTTACTTTTTCAGTGAAGTATAGCTGCTCCACTTTGATCCGGTATACGCAACTTGTAGATAAGGTAAGGTTAGAGCACGACGTGGGTTGTGTTAGTTCTGAGTAGTTGGCTAGGTGCTTCTTGTTCTACCTTCTGAGTACCTTTATCTTCCCGAACCCTTATGGCACTCGCTTTCTGCAGTTGTTACCTGTCTTGAGGAACTTGAGGGATCTACCGAAGTACAGTTGGGGCACAGCTGCTTTTGCCCACATGTATTTTGGTTTGGATGCGGCTTATAGAGGACGCTCGTACATTTGTAGCTGCTTGTTCCTAGATGTGTATGTGGTCTCTTACTTTTGGATTGTTCTATTTTTTATTATTCTGACTCTTTTCTTCTTGACAGGTTTGGGCTGTTTCCTCATCCCACTATTGAGCATTCGCCTGAGAGTGGCTTTCCCCATCTCCCACGATGGATTAGGATGACTTCCAATTTTATTGAGAGTTTGGTAGAGATGAGGGGTCTCTTGAGTAGATTGGCCCACGGTCAGGTATGGTGCATTTCGTCTTTGCTTTGCTTATTCTTTGTAATTCTTTCGCTTATGAGTTTCTTGGGTAGATTCGTCCATGCTGGTGGATGGAGTGACAGGACTGGTTGATAGAGATAGGAGTGGCTTGGCACCTGGCATAGAGGAGGGTCTTATTGATAAGGTATGGTATCTAGATGAGTGGGTCTATCACTGGTGGGATGGACCATTTATGAGGAGAGTTCCTATTGCTCCCCTTGGGGATATATTTTGGGGTCGAGAGCTCATTGGAGAGGAGCTCGATAGAGCTGAGAGAGGGTATCCCTTATATGATGACTCTATTGCCACAGTTGATTGATGTCATGGCCAATGAGTTTGTTCCTCCTCCACCTCCTTAGGCGGATCCTTCGTAGCCTTCGGGTTCTAGAGCTGGGACTTCACGATCATCCTAGGGTCGTTTTGCTTCTAGGGTAGTTTCCTCTGACCCAATATGCTTCTGAGCTGTGTTTTTCCTATTTTCATGCAAGCATGTAGTAAATTTTGTTAGTATTAAATGGTAAATGACATGAGTTATGAGAGTCTTATCTGCAGAATTCTGGGCATCATCAAAGGAGGTCAGATTTTGACGAGGAGAGCGGTCCTGGGACAGATGGGACGGCACATGCCAGTGGTGTGGGACCTAGTGGTGCTGTTCTTGGTGATTTTGTTAGTGCGGCACCTCCAATGTTGTATGGGCTGACAGTTACAGGAGCGGGAGCTTGCTTCCCTTTAGCTAGAGTGGGTACACCATTGTCGGGTGTAGTGCTTGCGGATGCCACTCATGTTAGTTTCTTAACTTTACGAGTTTCTTCCTTTTACTTTTTTTCGTTATCTAATTTATTTTCTTTACAAGTGCCCATTTCTACTGCTCAGTATTGGTATACTACTATGATTAGCGCGCATAAGTATTTCATGGAGTTTACTTGCGCACAAAGTGTACTGCTTTCTTCTTTTATTGATTTGTACCTATTTTATGCATGTGCTTTTATGATTGCATGAAATATGATTTATGATGTTTTTCTAATGCAGAATGAGCATAATCATGCTAGTAGTGAATGGGAGAGGGAGCGAGCATCTTATCGTGAGCAGATCAATCAGCTTCATATGCAACTGGCAACCTTCCAGATGGGTGCAGAGGATGCGGGGGCTGACTCAGATGATGGGGATGCTTGAGTGGATTCGACTCTTGCTTTTGATGGCACCTATGGCCGATTATTTGTTAGGAGGCTAGGTATAGGCTTTTGGTTATGGTTGTCCATTATTGTATTATTTTCTCAAGGTTGTGGACTCTGGGTGTTACATTTAGGCATCTGTCCCGTATGTTGTATTCTGTACTGATGGTTGTTGTTGTTGTATCCTGGATTGACTGACTTGTATGCCTGATTATGATATTCGTTCATGTATCTGTGACTATTTTATCTGATTATTCCGCTTCGTCTACCTCTTTATTTTATTTTTCCTTTTTTTGTATAGGGCGTCTATTTTCAGAGCTCTTCGCGCCTATATTGGTATTCTTTTTTTTCCCTCTTTTGCCTAGGGCGTCTCTTTTTAGAGGTCTTTGTGCCTAGCTGGGGTTTTTTTTTGAGGTTCGACGATAGCGGCTGGCAATATAGAGAAGAAATGATGAAACAGGTAAGAACTGCAAAGCATGTAATGAAGATGTGCAAATTGTACTTAGTATGCTCGATGGATTCAGATGATAATGATGTATTGCATTTCCTCAAATGTACTTACGTGATTTGACAAGCATTTGCATATTCACTGAATACATTTAAGAAAAGCACAGTTGCATATATGCAGATTTTGAATTGATGGTACCCCTATCCTCAGTCAACCTCTTCAGGTTTTCTAATTAAGTATTTTCTCTATGTTTCCCCTAATTTTTTTCCCGAGCTGCCTTTTTTCAGTTTTTAACTCAGTTGGATTTTTTTTTATGTATTTGCTGCAGACATAATACTTCTTCAAACGGTCTGTGTTGGTAGGCTCAGAGAACTCATTTCCTTTAGAATCCATTAGCTTGACTCCTCTTAATAGAATGGTTTTGACTAGATATGGGCCTTCCCAGTTTGGCCTAAACTTCCCTCTAGGGTCTGAGTCATTCTGTTTAGCTTGCTTTAGCACCTAATCTCCTGCTTTCACACTCTTATATCTGACTTTCTTATTGAAGGCTCTAGCTAGTCGAGCTTGATATAGCTGCGTATGGTACAGTGCTTTGAGTCTTTGACTATCCAGAGTAGTGAGGCTGTCATGCCTCTACTGAGCCCATTGTGCTTCAGGTAGTTCAGATTCAATTGCTATTCATAGCAACTTGATTTCCATCTCCACTAGGAGTACTGCTTCAGATCCGTATACTAATGAGAAAGGAGTTACCCCTGTTGAAGTTCTGACTGTTGTTCTATATCCCCATAGTGCGTATGGTAGTCTATCTGCCCAATCACGGTAAGTCTAAGTCATCTTTGATAAGATTTTTTGATTTTTTGGTTTGCAGCTTTGACCGCTCTGTTTGCTTGTGGTTGGTAAAGTGAGGATTTGTGATGCTCCACCTTATAACTTCTTAGTAATTCCTTCACTTCCCTTTGGAACTGAACATCATTATCTGAAACTATGTGATGGGGAACCCCATATCGGCAGAATAGGTTCTTTCTGATGAACTTTGCCACTTGTTTTGCCCCTAGTTTTATGTATGATTCTGATTCGACCCATTTTGTGAAGTAATCGATTGCGACTAGGATGAACCTGTGTTCGTTCGAGGCTATTGGGTGAATTTCTCTAATTATGTCTAACCCCCATGCTGAGAAGGGCCATGGAGAAGAGATAAAGTGCAGCTCTATTGGGGGAAGATGGCTGATGTCCCCGTGAATCTGGCACTTATGGCACCTTCTTATGAATTTGATGCAATCTTCCATCATCGTCATCCAAAAGAACCCTTGTCTCATTAACTTCTTAGCTAGAATGGCACCGTTCATATGAGAATCACAAATACCCTCATGCGCTTCAATTGCTCTTGCAGCTTCTGTCTCATCTAGACATTTGAGTTGTATCCCGTCTGAGGTTCTTCTATATAATACACCCTAGTATGATATGAATTTCAATGCCAGTTGCTGGATGACTGCCTTGTCTTTTTCGATTGCTTTCTCAGGGTAAATTCTCTTTGTGAGGTATTGCTGTATATCATAAAACCAGGGTTTGCTGTTTGCTTTTGTTTCTACTATTCTGAGGCATTTATGGCTAGGCTGCTCTGCTTTGAGTAGGATTAGAGGCTTTATGGGCATTTTGGTCGGTCCTTCCCATACTGACGCTAGGGAAGCGAGTACGTCTACCATTTGGTTGTAGTTTGTAGGGAGATGGATGAATTTGCATTTTTGGAAAGATAAGGTGAGCCACTACAGGTGGCTTAGATATAGCCTCAAGTGTTGTTCTTTAAGTTCCCATTCTTCTATTGTCTGATTGATTACTAACATGGAATCCCCAAATATTTCAACTTCTGTCACTCCTAGAGCTATCAAAGCTTCCATGCCAAGTTTGCATGCTTCATTATTTGTAACTCTGAATGCTAGCTTTTTAGCGATTGGCATCACTTCGCCTAATGGTGTTAGGAGTATGATCTTGACTCCTGCTCTGAATTGGTTGACTGCTCCGTCAAAGTACATTAGCCATCCCTGCACCTCGATGGCCATGCTAAGGTCATCTGGGAAGTCTAGTTGAATTTTTTCTAAATCTGGAATTGGGTTGAGGGCTAAGAATTCAGTGACTGCTCTCCCTTTCACTGTCTTCTTAGTCAGATACTGCACATCAAATTCTATAAGTAGAATGAGCCACTAGGTGAGTTTTCCCATAAGGGATGGAGCTTCGTTGATATACTTCATAGGATCCATTTTGGACACAGCTTGAATCTTGTACGATTGAAAGTAATGTCTGAGCTTCCTCATGGCCCATACCATTGCTAGGCATATCTGTTTGACCTAACTGTATTTTTCCTCATAAGGCAGCATTTTCTTATTCAGGCAGTAGACTACATGTTCTGCTTTCCCTTCTCCCTTTTGGGCTAGCATTACATCGATTGCGTTCCCTTCAATGGCTAGGTATAAGGTTAATGGCAACTCGAACTTAGGTGGTTTTAGAACTGGTAGATTGGCTAGGTAGTTTCTAATCTTGTCGAATGCTGACTAACACTGTTTGTTCCATATGACTGGCTGCTCTTTTCTGAGTAGCTTGAAGATAGGCTCGCAAACTGCTGTTAACTTAGTGATGAACCTGCTTATGAACTGTAGCTTCCCTAGAAAGCCTCTGATTTCTTTCTCTATTTTTGGCACTGGCATTTCTTTGATTACTTTTACTTTATCTAGATCTACTTTGATTCTATTCTGGATGATGATATGCCCCAACATCTTGTTTGAAGTTACCCCGAATACGCACTTCTTGGGATTAAGCCTGAGGTTGTACTTTTCAACCCTTCTGAGGAATTTCTCTAGAGCAGCTGGGTGCCCTTCTCTGGTTTCTAACTTAACCATCATGTCATCTGCATACACCTTGACTTCTTTGTGATCATGCCATGAAACATGGCTGTTGCCATTCTCTGGTAGGTTGCACTTGCAGTTTTTAGGCCGAAGGGCATTACCCTGTAACAGTAAGTACCCCATTCTGTAATGAAAAGAGTCTTTACTTTGTCGATGATGGCCATCAGAATTTGATTATATCCAGAAAATCCATCCATGAAGGAATACATTATGCAATAATTGTCTATCAACACATCTATGTGAGGCAAAGGGAAGTCATCCTTTGGGCATGCTTTGTTTAAATCTCTGTAGTAGACACAAATTTTGATCCTTCCATCTTTTTTTGGCACTGGCATGACATTTGCTAACCATTCTGGATAGTCTACCACCTCTAGGAATTTAGCCCTGATATGCTTTTTGATGTCTTCTTTTACCAATTGGGCCCATTCTAGTTTGGGTCTTCTCAGCTTCTACTTTATTGGTTTACACCTTTCTTTTGTGGGGATGTAGTGTTGAGCGATGTATCTGTCGATGCTGGGCATGTCTTCCTATGTCTAAGTAAATACTTTTAAATATTTTATTAATATTTTTTCAATTTCTCTCCTCTCTACAAAGGTAACATCTTTCGAAATATGAAAAATGCGTGGTTTATTTTTTGTGCTAATGTTAAATAGTTCAGTGCATATGGAATGAATGTCAAATATGCAAGTGTTTTGATCAATGCAATGCACACTACCATCAGAAAAGACATCGAACAAGTAAGCAAAATTTGATTTCATTGTATTAACTTTATAGTTTATTACATCATTAGTTTCAAATAAAGGAAAAAAAGCTAAAGTTCTCTAGATTAACAGGCGCTTCTGTCTGCGAATCACCCATTGCTTGTAGGTCTTGTCAGTAAGATCATCCCAATCACTGGTGGTAAAATGATGAATGATTATCCTTTGCCATATTGTTCTGAAATGGTCGATGAATTTCTAAGATAATCTTCCTCCTGAGAAGTCTGCAGGCCTAGATGGCACGTGCTGTTTTACCCTATACAATCTTGTTACCAATGCTGGGTAGTAGCGTGTGCATGATTTGAATCCTGAGATTATTACGCAGTTCACACAAGGTCACATGTTCCAGTCTCCACCAAGGGCACCTCCAGGTTATCATCTTTTCTGGGGCACTCTTTATGCTCTCAATCCATTACTCAGCTAAGATATATGCTGAGCGGCCATTGATATATTTGATGTGTCTTTCTTAGTGGTTTCTTGGTTGGTATTTCATCCAATTTCCAGTAGGTTTTTCTAGAAGGCTTAGCTTTTCTTGTAGCCAGATCTGAAGTAGTAGGGGACTTCCAGTAAAGCTTGAGTGCTTTCCAGTTCTGTAATCATCCAAGCCTTGGATGGTTTCTGCCAAGATTAGTGGGAAGGGAGTCATTCCACATTCTATGCCTTCGATCACTTGGAGTATCTTGTAG
>CATIWM010354164.1:0-10830 GCA_949671775.1 Mallotus repandus | reverse complement strand
TGCTTCCTTACACTTCTTCTTCACTCTTTTTATTTTGGTACATAAACCTCATTGCAAGAGGCCATATTTATACTACTAGAGAATTAATCTAAATCATTCAAATAAACAAATACAATTAAATCCTAACCATACATTAAATTCTACATTCAACATTCAACATTCAATAAATAACAACTCTTTAACAACCAACTATACTCACCAACCATACTTGATTAAAACATGTTTATTTCACAATACGCCCTTGGTCTGATGACCAGAGCGTTAAGGTGTGGGTTGAAGGTTGACGGTTCAATCCTCCATTCCCTCAACCTCCCCACAAATTCTTTGGTGAAAAAAGAAAAATTTTCTAATTTATGATGATTTTTGGTAACATTCATATAGATTCCATTTTGCCAATTAAATGATGAAATGGCCTGACACATGATACTTTGCCGCCATTTTTTTAAAAGCTATTTTATCATTTACAACAGCGAAATGACCCTTTTTTTTCGAAATTTTAATACTTATGTTTCACAAAATTATATAATACCTAATACTTTTTTAAGTTATGTATAATATTTATATTTTTAATCAAACAAGGGCTATTTACAATAAAATTATATTTTTGGTGTTTCAACTTTTTAATTGTTGGTATTTTAGAATTTCAAAAAATTTTGTTCAATCGTGGGATTGACAGATAGTCAGTTATGGTTTCAATCCAATAATTTTGTCCATCGCGGGATGGTCAATTAAAAATTTTTGTTCTTATTATGAATATGCTGATTGATTTTAGTCTGCTAAGGACAGAGGCCAAGCACATACAGAAGTACACATATAATTATAAAACATATTTTAAATTTAAATAAATGTTTAAAACCTACACTATTTAATTTAAATAAAATATTTAAAGTTATTTCAAATTAATCTCTGTTCAGTAAATTCATTTTTAATTTGTATACTCATGTAAATTTGTAACTCTACTTTCAGATTTTTTTTTTCAATCAATTAAAAATCATTTAAAACACATAGATATCTGAAAAACATAATTTCAACTTTCTTTTCCTAAAAAAAAACTTCAATCAAATGTTATGACTATTACAATGAAGACTCAACATCGTTTGTCTTACATGTATCTCTTCATCAAGATGTATTTTTTATTTTCAATAAATAAATGATTTATTTAAGAAAAAAAATCTGCTCTATTTAAAAAAAAATACAGCTTGACGTTTCAAGAGACAAAGAAGTTGCCAAGTGAGCCGAGACTGTCCAAACGTGAGTGAAAACACAATTAATAAAAAAATAGTTATAAAAATAGTTATTTGATGGAAACTTTTTGTTTATATTTAGATTATTACATCAAATAATTGAAAAAAATGATATACATCTTAAAATTTTGTATTTAATCAATAAAAATTATAATAATTAAAAAATTTATTTAATTTAAATAAAATAGCTTCAGCTGATTCTAAAAATTGTTGATCATTAGAGGCATATTTTAATCATTACTGGTTAAATTGTGAATTATATTATATCTAACTGTTATTATTATTAAGTACATGGTAACCAATAACAAAAACAACAATGATTCTAAAATAAGTAGTCCATCAGTATTCATTAAATTATTAATCACATAGTGAACATTCAGATAATATAACACATTTATTTGTTTCTTTTCCACTGGAAACCAAAGTTCTGGGACAAAAGTAAATTGAAACAAAAGCACTCGGAGTTGTGACAAAGAGAAAACAATCATATAGCAATAACATCACCTACCCATAATAGTGCATGGTCCCTTCCTTATGCTATCGTAACCAGCACTTGAACCACTAGCATCACCACTGCCAAAATTAGTGGTTGGCTCACCAAGTAAGTGTTGTGCCTCTTCTTGATTCACCTGAAGCCATGGATGAACTTCCATCCTCCTCAGGCCCTCTAATTCCATTGCAACTTCCTTCATGCTGGGCCTCTCCTCCCCCTTCAATGTCAAGCACCGCACAGCCAACCTTGCCACTTCCTGAATCTGTTCTTTGTTTTTTTCATTCACTATTCGACTGTCAAGAATCCCAATCAATTCTCCCTTCTTAAACGACGAAAGGAAGTACATAGCCAGACTTCTTTCCTCCTCAGGTCGACTAAAAGAAAGTGCTTTCATGCTTGTTAGTAGCTCGATAAGGACTACTCCGAAGCTGTAGACATCACTCTTATCGGTCAATTGATTTGTGTGCAAGTATTCGGGGTCCAAATATCCCCATGTTCCTTGCACCATTGTTACTAACTCCGTTTCATCTGCTGGAACCAGCCTTGAAGCTCCAAAGTCAGATACTTCTGCTGTGTAATTAGCATCTAAAAGGATGTTAGTAGTCTTGATATCTCTGTGAATGATTGGTATTGAAGCTGCAGAATGCAAATATGATAGCGCTTCAGCCGTTTCAGCTGCTATTCTGAGGCGGGTCTCCCAAGAAAGACCTGATTCATTGCTTTCATTGTGAATGTAGTCGAAGAGTGTGCCATTGTTGATGAATTCGTAAACTAGCAGAGGAACTTCTATCTCTAAACAGCAGCCCAGAAGCTTGACAACATTCTTATGGTTAATTTGGGATACCACGACTACTTCATTAATGAATTGCTCGGTTTGGTTTTTATCTATTGTTATTGATTTCTTGATGGCGACTACTCTGTGATCATTTAGAACTCCTCTATAGACAGTGCCAAAACCTCCTTTACCAACAACAGTAGTGTCATCATAATTGTTGGTGGCTTTCTTCAACTCCTCTGCAGTAAAGATTTTTGCTGCAAAGGAATTTCCTGTTGATTCTCTTCCGGGAGCTAGTTTATCTTTCAAAAGGAGGCCACCATTATGCTTGAAAAATGTTTCTTTAAGCTTGATGAGCTTTCTTTTCCTAAAGAACAAATAGAGGCAAATGGTGCCGAAGAGGAAGACTATGAAACCTATTCCAACACCTGATCATGAACCATTTTGTATGAATTTCATATACAGCCGTTTTGTTTTGAAAGGAAAAAAAAATGCGTACGCAATTAATTAAGACATTATCGTATTATATATATTTGTTACCTAAGAAGATAACAGTAAGTGGCAATTCTTTTTTATTAGGCTGGCAGCCTTCTCCATTACGTCTTCCATCGCCATGGTATCCATCCAGACAGCGGCATGTATAATTTCCATCGTTGTTTACACAATGAAAAATATCCTTACAGTTATGTTTACCCTCTTCACATTCATTAATATCTACATATCAATTTAGGCACAATTAATTGAAGATTATAGAAAGCAAATATATTATATCTATATTTTTAACTAGAAGTAAGAAAATGATGAAAGGATATTTATTTTAAGGTTTTCAATATTAAGTTGAAAAATTTTTTAATAAGAATTTAATTGGCTAAAAATGAAAATTATAAGGATTTAATTAGTGTAATTTAAAAATTATAGGCATTAAATTATATATTTTGTAAAGACTTAATTAGATATAGTATTAAAAGATAGGAATTAAAATTTTGATGGAATGATTCAGTACAAAAAAAATATAGAAGTATAAGGATTCAATGAAGAAAAAATAGAAGCATGGATCCAATTGAGCAAAATCAAAGAACAGGGACTCAATAAAAAAAAGAATAATTCCTGGAATAAAAATCCAAAACTTTTACTCCAGTATGCGTTGGAAGAAAAGTGGGCGAAAACTACAGACAGAGCCTCCCATGGACTTACGGTTCAGTCACCCATGAATTGCATATAAAGTATTATACACTTAGAGTTAAAGGATGAAAGGCTAAAAAAAGGTGTACCTGTGCAACCAAGGTAGGGATTCCCATGGTAACCGTCGTCGCATTTACAACGGTAGCCCTTAATGTTTTTTGGCTGATATTTTATGGCGTGATCCTCACAGTTGTTGGTTTCATTGTTAATCGTCCATTCAAGCACCATAGGAGATTCTTCTGGAATATTTTGAAGAGAATCAAAGGTGAAAGTGAATTTACTTTCTTCCACGATCAAAGCATAGGTGCAGGGGTTGAAATCTGACACATTGATATGCCTATTGAAGCTATATGCAGTTATATTTGCATAATATAATCCTTCAGGAATTTGTATCTGGCAACAGCCGCTACCTGAACAAGACGTATTGTCTACAAACTCTTTTTCAGCACAGCGAGACATACAACCAGAGCTGTAATATTTGTATTCCCCTTGAAAGAATCTGTAGCCGTTGAGATATGCATAACTGTCACATCCTATGACGGTAAACTTGTTATGGGATTTAGAGATGGAAAAGTCTGTGCCAAAGAGACTGATATACCACCATCTATATCTTGCTTCCCTTGAAGCATTATAGCAATCTCCGACTACGCTTCCAATGATTTCTAGCTGCCCATCTACTCTTATGTTTTTAACCTCGATATTTGATGTCCACAAAAATGGCACTGAATTGTTGCAGGTGACGAGATATTTTGGGCTTAAATTACAGCCCTCTTTTCCAAATGGGTATGGGATCGACACATTTCCACAATACCTCTCAGAACATTTATCATATCTGCCTTGAGCTATTGCTGTTAATGGTAATGATAACAGCAATATAACAGTAACAAGCTGCATGAGCAAATCCATGGCCTCAATTTTTTTTCTAAAAAAAAAAAAAACTCTGTCTCTTTGGTTAGAGTTTTTTCTGGACTGTGAATCAGTAATCAAGTTCGAGCAAGTGGTTTTTTATATTGCAATTATTGTAATCAGTCTACGTGAGTTTCTCCAACAAAGACTATTGGGCTTTAATTTGTTTAGGCAAAGAAAATATTTTATATTTTTATTTTCCGATTTTTTAATTTTTAATTTCTTTTTTATTTTTTTTATTGTTGTTAGAATTTAATGTGTGATTAAATTAGTGGATATTGTAACTCGTTATTTTTTAAAAATATATCACTTACAGTAAAATTAAAGAACTATTTAAATGAGTTTTTCACAACCGATTATAAATAAGAAAAATATGAATACTGGTTTCAACTATTTTGATTGAAAAATTTCAATACCAAAAATTGAAATTCATTTTTCTTTTTACCATAATTTTCTAGAAAATAATCAAAAATTTCCACAACTAAACAACTACTTACTTTTTTCCGGTACACGTCAAGGTAATTCTTTTAATTATCAATTTAATCCTAACATTTAATTTTTATCAATTCATATCAACTTTTTTCTTTATTCCAAATATATTTAATTTCTAATAAGTAAATAAATATAATTTCTTAAAAATTATAGTGAAATTATTTTTTATAAAAATTTTATGAAAGTTTTTTGAAATATCAAGTTTATTATGTTTGTCTTAAAAGAAATTTTCTTAGATTCAATGGAAATTTAAAATTTAAAATTTGTGAAATTATTTTTAATTAAAATAAATTCTAATTAAAAATTTTAAATTTTCACTCTAATTTTATGATATAATATTTTTATTTTTTATAAAAATATAATAAATTTTATTATTTTTATTTACCTAAATATTTTTTCTTTATTTTATTGTAACTTTATCACATAACAAAGGAATATGTTTTTTTGAATAAAATATTAATTTTAATTTTAAATTTAAATGAAATATAATATAACAAAATATGAAAAAACTTCATTTGAATAAATATAATTTTTAAAATGAAATTCAACAAATACTATAAATGAATTTAATTGCTACATTTACTAATATTGATTGGATCTTTTTTATAATTTCTTAACAGAATTTTAAAATAATTTTTTAAATTACATTTGGATCTTTATTAGAAAAATAAATTTTTTGAAATAATTAGAAAAATTAAATTATAAATTTTTAAAAAGTAAAAAAATAATTTAATTACTCGTTCAAATAAAATTAAAAATACATAAGACCATTAATCCTGATTTTTATTCATTCGTTCAGTCTTCTGCCAAGTGAAGAAAAGTCCTGGTCTTCTCCAATGTTTTTTTTTTTTTTGAAAGGCATGTCTTCTCCAATGTTGATGTTTCGGTATTGCTTTAACGAGTCAATAAGTTTTGGGTTAAATATAAGATGCACATCAGCAGAAATGCCTTTGTTTAGTTGTAGCTGTCCTTGTACCTTGCTCAGCCCCCATATATCAGCTTATCAATATTAAGCTTATCTTATTTTAGACTTATTCAAACAAAAAAAAAAATTCAAACATTTACGGTATTCGATAATTTTGTGTTAAAAAATTAATATCAACAAAAATTATCTCGATTTGATTAATTTTTTACAATTTTAACATGAATAACCATTTGATAAAAATAAATAAATAAATATTGATGTAACATATTAAAAATTAACTTTATTCTTGGTAATTATTAAATTTATATATAATATTTTTTATAAATTTAATGGCAACTATATATTTATAGTGTTTACAACTTTATTAAAAGTAAATTTATTTTTTTTATAAATTTTACATAAGCACCTTTTTATTTAGTTTTGAATAAAAAGCCATTCATGTTAAAATTATTAAAAATTAATAAAATAAATATTTTATTAAAATTAAAATATATTTAATTTATTATAAACATTTACATTTAAATTTTTAATACTAATAAATTTTTGTTTTAAATCTAACTATTTGGGTTTTGTTCATGATATATAACTTTTTTTTTTTTTGCATTTCTTTTATAATTGAGGCATTCAAATTTAAAAGTTCCTAACCAATCATATCTAGGTATAATACATCTATGGTCTCTATACTTGTTACTTTTTGTCAGTTTGACATCTCAACTTATAGTTTTATCATTTTAATACATGAACTCACCTAAAATATAATTTTAAAACCTATATCAGCACACATGGTATGAAATAGCAAATCAGTATATGTCAAATCATAAGGGTTTGACTAACTAAAAATTGTAATTAGAGGTGTTAAACTGACAAAAAATGACAAATACAAGAGATGATAAATGTATTATATCATCAAATTAGTGTATATTAGTTTATTTTAAGTAAGTTTAAGTGTTGAAATAGTAAAACCGTATATTGATGTGTCAAACTGACAAATTATATTAAGTATAAAGAGCCGCAAATGTATTAAATCATCATATATATTATATATATAAATGTATGAGGAAAGTAAAATTAAAAAATATATATATATATTAAAATTATTTAATAATTTTTTACTATGAGCCTAATTTTTTTTTTTTTCCGTTTATGTGCGAAACGCATGGATATCTATGAGTATAATCAAGTGGTGAGTGGTTAATTGGGAATTTTCGCATCATATATTGTATAAGATGGGGTTTGATCATAAATTTAGTCATGCAATGTGATGAATTATTTTCAAGATTCTAAAGGTTTACTTCAATAAGTTTCAAAAAAACAAAAAAAGGTTTACATCAATATCGGATAAAACATTGACATCTTTTTGTTTATTTCAATGCAAATTTATTATTGGAACTCTCTAAGTTATAATTAATTTATTTATTTGTTTGCGACATATGCATCCTTTGACTTAATTTTTTTTAGGCACAATTTATAACTTCAAATTTTGTCGTATAAATTTTCAACGTTAAACTTTAATGCTTTTTATTTGTCTCATATTTTCCTCTTTCTTGGTACATATTTTTCCAAACTTTAAATTATTTTTCTATGTCATTAAATACATTATATAATTTTTTACTTTGAAATTTAAAATTTGTGTAAACTTCCGTTTTTGCATGTTTATATTATAATAAACCTTTTTATTTGATATTTATGAATATACACACTAAATTAATTCTATATTATTTTGTTTGAATTGCAGTATGCAGTTCGACAAAGGTAGATATTAAACCACTTTCACACTCTTACATTAAAAACTTTAAATATAATCTTAAGCTATATAGATAATCACCAAATATTATATATTGCGACTTTATTAAATTCTTGAAAGCCAGATCTGAAGAAATTTTTTTATAGCAGTTAATTTATATAGTTGCAGTCAAAAGTATGGATCAAAGACTAATTCAAAGAGGTGGCATGTCTTTGAATTAATATATAAATATTATTGATTTGAGAGGACTTTAGAAATTATATATCAATGACTTCTGCAGACAAATATGTTTTACCTAAAAATGATGTGAAAGTGCAACAGGACCAATTTGTTTACAATTTACCAGGTGAAAATGAGTGTATAAAAATGATATTCATAAGCATTAATCAAATTTATTTCCAATTATTTTTATGGTTGAGGCTGGATTAAAAGAAAATTCATGAGTTTAATTTGGAGAAAATTAATGAGAGCTGTCACATTGATGTGAGTCTGAAAATAGTCAAAATTAACTATTCATTGTAGAAGGGACAGGAGTTAATAATAATTAAGAAATGTGAACAAGCACCAGTACTTTTTTTTTTTTTTTTTATGGATGCCGGTTGATGTCCCTGCTCCACTAGAAGACAAATGTTTTGGGGCAATTTTATTGTTGTCCCCAATGATAATTAATATATACCTTTTAGTTTTTATTATTTATTTTAAAATTTAAAATTTAAAGACACTGAAGTAAATCTGTCATATAAAAATTTAAATACATATTATATATATATATATTTAAAAAATATAATTGTCGCTAGTAGTGACATCATTATAGACGTCGCTACTCGTGACATAAAGAATTTTTTTTTTTCATGCAGTGAAAGGAATTATTAAATTGTGAACGAAATTCAATTGCAAACTTGGAAACATGCGTTTGAATTTTGATTGATCTGAAATTTATTTTCTAAAGTAATATGACAAGTTGCTCCCGATTTCAACTTTTCTTTTTTGTTTAATCCATTATCAATTATATCAGAATGCTACAAGAGGGTTTACAATGCCAATTAATCAAATAAAGGGTTAATTTACTCTTTCGAATCGCACTCTTTCATGCTTTTTTTTTAGCACCTCTTGCCATTGAACATTTCAAAATAAAAGTATTATCCCATACTTATAAAATTCATTGACTTAGACTTGTCACTGTTTGCTGAAGTTGATTTCAGTTTAATATCAATTGCTAATCTCTTATCAATACAACTGGGAGAAAAAAAAATTGAGACAATGCACGTCGGTTGAGCAATAGTAATTTTTTGTTTATTGTTCTTTTGATATTATTGACACATACATGATATAAAAATAATAACTTAAATACTTTTTTATATTTCAAATCTCTACACCAAATAATGTTATTTATATTCATTTGTCAATAATATAAAAAAAAAAGAATAAACAATTTTATATTACTCATAGCAATAAAGAAATTTTATTTTATTACAACAGTAACTATCCAGTATTTTTAGAGACGTCATTTCTAATATATAAAAAATAAGGTGGACACTATTTATCGACAATTGGATGATTAGTTATTGGTGTCATTCATAGTATTATGATAAAAATAAATGTAAATCTCAGAATTTATACATATGAGAAATTATAATATATAACTGTAATTTCATGTTAGTATTTGACATAAAATAATAAGCCAATTATGATACAACATATTGTAAAAAAAAATATTTCAAAAAAAAATACCCATATTCTTATTTTGATGGAATAAAAGTACCTATGTTTTTGTTTTGGTTGAAAAAAATTTCACCCACCAAATATGTATGTAACTATGTATTATGTTTTTAGTGGCTTATTTTTCTAATTAAACATGCTAACATGAAATCTAGTTGTATATTATAAATTCTCCATAACATATGTACAAAGTTGGTGAAATTCGTGTCCATATATGTACACTTCTGCCCCTCATTCTGACAGAGAGGGCCATGCAAACGACGTCGTCCTACTTAAAATATTATGGTTATTTTGTAAATGTTCTGTTTTGTATCTTTGGTGCGTGAATTGCGCGCCACTCTTTTGTTTGTGTTTTTTAGCAAGTCAACTTTTTTTTTCCTAAATTAACCCAAATTTGTGTACTTTCCGTACAAAATGACTTCAACCTTGGCAATTTCATACTATCTTATTAACGGGTTATTTATCAAATTATGGTAAAAAAAAATTATTTTTCAAATTATAGTATTTTTAAAAGTAATTTTTTTATGAAACTATTTTTTAATTTATGGTATTTTTGGCTGAGGTGGAGGGAAAGAAAATTTTATCAAAATTTTGTGGATCATACTGCTATTGTCAGTGGCTGTATAGCCACCTTTTTTTACTAATTTATAGGTCATACCGCTATTGTCAGTGGCGGTATGGCCATTTTTTTTTTGGGCCATACCGCCATTGGAAGTGACGGTATGGTCATTTTTTTTTAAATTTTTAATTTTTTGTTTTAATTTCAATTTTTTTATTTTAATATTTTAAGTTCTTATTTTTTATTGGTTTATAATAATAATGTTAAAATTAAAAAAAAATTATTATATTATTATAGTTATGATATTATTTTTAATATTATTATAATTAATTAATCATAATCATTATAATATTAGAATAAAAAATTAGGTTATAATGGTCATTTCAATGCATAAAAATCATAAAAGCCAATAATAATTCATGTAAATTCATGTACACACATGAAATAATAATAATAATAATAATAATAATAATAATAATAATATTATTATTATTATTATTATTATTATTAAAAAATAAAAAAATCATAATATTATTATAATTATGATATTAATTTTAATGTTATTATAATTAATTAATCATAATCATTATAAAATTAAATTAAAAATTAGAATATAATGGTCATTTCAATACATTTCAATGCATAAAAACTATAAAAGTCAATGACAATCAATGCAAATTCATGCACCCACACATGAAATAATAATAATATTAATAATAATAATAATGTTAAAATTAAAAAATAAAAATAAAAAATTCTCCCAAAATAAAAAAAACTTAAAATATTAAAAT
>CATIWM010354091.1:0-14267 GCA_949671775.1 Mallotus repandus | reverse complement strand
GAAATCAGATAACTAATCAAAAATTAAAAGATTGAACTAAAGGGGGTGAGAATTGATCCCTGTAGCATCCTTAGCCACTGGGCTTGTAATAGAAATACTATTTTTAATTATTTCAGCTTCATAAAATAATAAAAAATATATATATTTTTTTTAATTATATAAGCACTTTGAAATTTTTTTTTTATATGAAAAATGTCTAAATATGATCCTAATATTTTGTCTGATTTTCACATTAACACTTAATATTTTTCAAAATCTGTTTATGACTCTTATATCACCAAATTCGGTACATTCAAACACAGCACTTTTAAATCTGTTAGCATCCCCTTACAAATGTTTTCGTGCCTCATGTGGAGCCCATTTAATTGAAATAAAAAATAAAAAAATTATCATGAAAGCAAAAAAAAGCGTGGCTTCTCCTCCACCTTCGTAATCATCATCATCATCATCTTCTTCTTCTTGTTGAAACGTTAAAACCATTACCAAGAGTAAAAAAGAATGCCTTCGGTAAATGAAAGAATACCAGAAGTATCAAGGGACTGGTGTGTTTAGTGACCAAGAAATTGGCCAAATTCACAAAGTAGGCTAGAGCAGAGTTGAAGATAAGATAGAATATGAATCGGAGATCATCCCTAGCAAGAGCAATTGTGATCCCAATCACATCTCCTTCCATGAAAATTGCTATAGGAATAAGGAATACAACAACAACTGGAGCCATGTACATTAACAGATTCATTGAATAAAGTTTTTCCCTGATAAATAAATCAGCACAAGAAAACTTACCAAATCTTCATTCCATAACATAACAACAACACATATGGCATAGTAGGAAAAGACAATTGACATTTGATTACCCTCTACAAGATAGCAAAATTCCTTGAAGAACTGATTTGAGTGCACGTGCTGCTGTAGCACCAATGCACATTATAAATCCAAAGAGATGAAAACTTGGTTCTCCCTTGCAAAATATGGCAAAATATATCACAACCAAGATAAAGATTGTTATGCAAATTCATGCCCACATAAAGATCAAGATCAAAATTGTTTCTGCAATGAAAGTTGCAGCTTCTAGCTATATCTTACCCCACTTGCAATGACAACACCAGTAACAACAGGAATGAGAGTGATATAAGTAACCCATCCCTCTCTCTTCAATGTCATCAAATAAGCAAAAACAGCGGTAAAAAATGGAGCAGTAGCCCCAATAGCTTGATTAAATCACGCAGGAAGATACTTGAAAGAAACATTGCCAATAACAAAAGACAAACAAAAAATAATCCCAAGAGCAGAAATCTTCAAAAACTGAACTTTTGATTTTACAGTCTGTGAAGGAACAATCTTTAGATCCAAATTTTCATACTAATCTTCAACAAACAGATTCAAATCCCCAAAAGATCCAAACAAATTTTTTTTTTTGACAAAAAATTATCACCACAAAACACTGAAAACTAACATTCCTCAATTAAAAACAACAAACAGCATCAAGGAAAAAAAAAAAAAAGAACCCAGATAGAAAGAAGTGAACTTTTCCCCAAAAGATCAACAAAAGGAAAGTCTCGGTTGAAAATACGTTGTTCTGGAATCAACCACATCCTATAACTAATCAAATCATGAAGACAAAAAGCAAGAGTGTCAAAGCATAGAAGAGAAGAGGATGAAGGTATTGAACTTTCGGTTGATGTATACAAATAAGAAAGAAATATAAAGAAAAGAAAGAGAAGGTACTGCACCCAACGTTTCAAGAAGAAGAAGAAGAAGAAGAAGAATATGAAGGAGGAGGTGGAACGTGATGAAAGAAGAAGAAAAAGACAATGCGCTGTTGAAGACACTGGTGTTTTATAGCAGCAAGCGGGTCCCATATGCCACATCACCTTCCATTATCTTTGGCATGAAGCGGATCCCACATGTGCCACATCAGTTGTAACAACGGCAAAATTAACAACATTTAAGAGCTGGATTTAACTGCACTCAATTTGTCCATATTAAGGGCATAAACAGATTTTGAAAAACATTAAGTACCAAAGTGAAAATCGGGCAAAACATTAAGATTACATTTGGACCTTTTCCCTTTTTTAATAACGTCAAACCAGTAATTTTAAGATATAGGGAATATTTTTTTTTTTTTTAAATAAAAATCAATTTGGCTGAATTTATGTAGGTAAACAGCTAATAACTCCCGAATGATTACGCTAATTCCTTAATGCAACTAACAAGTTTGCATCCTTAATAGAAACATTTCCGGATGAAGAATAGCTAGAGACCATGCGACAAAGCAAAACATACTGCCTACAAAGAAAACACTGCATAACAGAGTAAACAACTGAACATTACTGTTCAGTAAAATAAATAAATGATATTTGATTATTGTCCAATCTACACTGTCAGCAATTAAATTTATTATAACAATTAATCATCAAAAAGTAAAATGTATTTTATGCTATTCCTGTTAACGTAGTCTGCTGCTTTCCTGTTCATCTCCTGCAGGTCTAGGCGAGAACATCTGCAACCAAAAATAGGGAGAAAGAATGAGCCACTCAGAAAACAAACTCATCCAGTGACGAACCAAAACTGATTTATATTTCTTATTACTTATAATTGCAATTGAGAAAATAGCATCTGCCATGTACTTGGATTTAAAAAATATACTCCTTTAGATACAGTAATTCTCCAAGGTTCACTGCATCCGTAACCATTTTGACAAGTGATTGATGTTATATAGTAGTTCCCATATTCATTCGTACAAAGCAATGGACCATATCATGCAGCAAATATTTAAATCAAATCAGACGACCAAGATTTTCAAATGTGTAACATTGAACTCTAATCAACCCAACCCCAATCAAATGCTTTGCAGGCAAAGAGCAAGAAGGCAAACTGAACTACAAATTTTAGCCCTTCCCATTTCCACTAGTTAATCCTTCCTGCCTCCATGAACAGGAGAACTTCCAAGACAAAATTTTAAATCTACTTTGGATAACTTTCTTTTTTGTTTTTATTATTATTTTTTTTTATCTATGAGAACATCTGGATTCCAAACATTCCTTGCAGTTCAGCATTCTGAGTTAAAAAATAAATTCAGCTGAAGAGAAGAAGGGACAAACCAAACCAAGAGCATCTGCTGCACTTCTATGACTCTCTTCACTGCAAACTGAAACAAACATATCCATTAAAAGCTGCCTCTGCTCCACTTTCAAGTTTTTTCCTAAACCACGAGCAACCATCTCCATTTCAGGCTGCAAAATCACATCCAATCATAAAAATGTAACAATATCCAGACAACATATATGAATTTCTTAATAACACTCCTACCAAGCATTATATGGCAAATGCCAAATTATAGCACTGCCAACTGCAAAGTGCTATGAAAAGACGAGGTAGTTATCATGAAAAGCAGATCACTTATTTGATCCGCACTTGTGGCCATGAATACTGTGGCAAAATGAAATGGGCGACTGAAACAAATTGACACAGTGGTGTGACCATTCCTTTCCATTTTTTCCCTACAGCTATAGTAGTGTACATGGGATACTGATTCACCATCACAAGCATCTCTCTAGTACCAAGCACTAATAACCAAAATTAATTGACATGGTAGCAGTACCATGAGATTTCTTTGATAGTCATGCACATGATAGAAAACCTAGAATACCACTATAAAGATCCAAACACTAAAAGTTGCACAGTAACACAAGGAAAACCCAAGAACTTACAGAAGATTCTTCAGGAGGAAATGTTCGAAGAACAAGGCATATCTTTGACAGTTCTTGTGCTGCTTCAGAATGTCTACCTTGCACTTCCAAGGCCTGCGCCAAAAGGACAACAGTTTGAATATCGACATGATAAAACAACCAAGGTAAAATTAAAAGACACCATTTTTCTTTTCAAACAAAAATAAGAATTGTATTGCAGCATATATTGTTAGACATATTTCAAAGACAATTCAAAAAAAAAATTCATTTCATTTTCCACTATTGAACTCTCTTAAAATCAATTTTTTATTAGGCAGAATATTTGACATCCAAATATGTGCTTCTAAGTAACGATCACTGCATTTGACAATAAATGCCAGGCCCGATTAATAATTATAAGAACAGTCCTACATAAACCAGCACCAAACTCAACATATACAGTCCTACATAAGCCAGCACCAAACTCAACATATCCTTCTCTGTGCACCAACAACAAATGGTAGGCCCATTTAGTAATTACAAGGTATATCCTCTATGAACCTGTGCCAACATCATTATATCCTTCTCTATCTCCATTATTTAGACAGTTATCCGGCAGCATGCCAACAACTACAAAAGATAGAAAATCCACAGTGCCACAAAAAGAGACAGCTACCAAATGCAAGGACACAGCATTTATTAGCAATTAGAACAGGCATAAACAGTCATTTTTTGGACCAAAATACTGATCCAAGGGAGAGAATAGGTACAACGAATCCTTGACTCAACATTCCTCACCTAATATGTGCTTCTATAATTCAGAACAGTAAGTATCAGTTTGTATTCTAAAAAGAGTATATCCATAAAATCCAAATGTGAGGGAGAAGCTTTGTGACATCAGTAAAATTTGAGATTCCAAAATTTAGGCAGTAAATGCATTAGCATTAATGTCATAAAGATTTTAAAGAATATGATCAAGGACCATGTAGAAGAGTGGGAGTATTACCCATGCCTGTAAGAAACATGAACGTGTGCGTGCGGCAACAGCTGCAGACACCATCCTTGCAGCACGAGTGTTCTCGAGACCAATGTTTTCAGCAAGCCCAGCAACAAATTTCTTAGCATCTTCGCCATCAATCTGAACCGACATGGAGTAACTTGAGTCCCTGCAGGCTTGCAAAACAAGTAACAGTAAGAAAGAATATGCACCAGTGAAATGCAAGAACAACCAACTAATAAAAACATTTTTAACATGTCTAAACTACAGACCTGTTGCATACATTTAGAACATAGTCAACTGATGCCCGGTAGAAAGCATCCCGTGTATTTGTGGTGTCAAAGGAAACCTGCACTCCAGATGTCCTGCAGATCCGACGCAACTGCACACCAGTAAAAGTAAGGACAAGTTTATTGCACACCGAGAATTAGCTATTGCAACCAAAATATTGTAACCATTAGATTATTATAAAAGAAACCAATTCAAGAATTTATCAAAGCCTCACGGCAAATTATATTAACCATAATATATGCGACAGAAGAAGAAACAAGCGTGAACTTGAGCAAAAAGAAAAAATTCTCAAACACAGAATCAATAGCAGCGAGAAACATGCCCATATGCTAAATCATCAATCATCTTGCACATAAATCACTTTATCCAATGAAACATGCGGCGTCAATGGAATAAAATTAAAGCAATGATGGTTCCCATCAATCAAATCATAGAATATCCCCCAAGTTTTATACTATGTATCATGCTAACTGATATGCTTCAATTTGAAAGTTCATCTCTATGGACTAATTAAACCTCACGAGTAATGAATTAACTACAAAGAATAATTAGACAGTAGGAAGAACAAATCCTCCAAATTAACTGGATCTCCCACGTAAATCTCATCTCAGTTGACATCATCTAACCTCAAACCAAATTAAAGTACCAGAAACCTTCCAAAATGTGGTGAGAGAATGCAGCTGTGAACATAATTTGCGAAACCAATAACATTAAGCTGAGATATGGAATAACTAAGAAAAGAAATTGGATTTCCACGTCACAACTACCCTAACTTTTGCACAATTGTATTAAAGGGAGGATTTGAAGAAATTGCTAACCCTATTATTATGCAAAATTAATGCATAAGTATGACAATCAAAAGGTCAAACAGCACTGACTTGAATGATATCATGCTCTGTAACATCCTTTCCGCTTGTTCTATAGTCCGTGATTGCTGGAAATCAAGTTGATGAGTTGCAACTAGTATAAAAAAAATGAGCATGGCATTTATTGAAATTTCAGAAATGTGCATCTTTTACCTGCAGCAAAGAGAAAATTAAGCAATCAAATACAAGTAAACTAACTTTAGGCATTTAATAAGATGATGACAAAAGTATTAATGAAAATGTTCATGGGTAAAGGCACTGGTAAACATCATTCCAAATGCAAAGCAGAATAGTTGCAAGCCAACTTATCATAAAATACAAACATACAGTAAAGGTATTGTAACCAGAATGAACATCAAAATGAGGACTCACACCAAATATTACTTTGACATATTACCCTTAAGATCAAAGATAAAAAGTAAATTATACCATACCATGTCTGTATTAATTTCATATAAAATATTAAATTTAGATTGTTAAAATGTCAAAACACACCATTTGTGCTCTTTTAACTCGAATTCCAGTTGACCTGTCTGAGAAATTGTGCAAGTGATTTATCATAAGAGAACTCAATTCTCACAAACAAACAATTTCTATGGACAAGCAGGAAAGTTGGAAAGAGATCAGAAAAATTAATATTGTGATCTTTAATTGCACAACAAAAAACTAAGAGGCTAACTAAAAAAATTGCTCCTAAAGATGACGATAATGCTGTATTTTATCATTATAAATTTCAGTTGTCAAACCATGGGGTTGATAACGATGTGCATTACATTGCTATTAAATTACAATCTGATCCCTACACAATAAAAGAAACCCTTGCTAAATTTTCTTGCCTTAAATTTAACTATATGCAACATTTCACAATGACTTTCACCATTCGTCAGCCTCCCAAAATGAAAACTAAGATGGTTACCAGCAAAAGAGAGGAAAAAGAACAAATGCACACCTAAAATACTCAAAATTCAGAGAAGGAAATGTGGTGTGGGGAGAAATTTAAATGCCATGTAGCAAACGTTAACATGAACAGAAGATGACTGCTGACAACATTTTATTATCAACAACTAAAACTGGAAGCCTATAGATATATGAACAGCCGGAAAAAATAAATAGAAATGAACACGCCAACCTCGAATTAATCTGTTGGCATCCCTCTGATACTCCTGCTTATCCACCGCCAGCAATTCCTGCGCTTCGGCGACTGAAACTGGCCACCAGTTCGGTAACTTGGAAGCACTCCTTGTCCTATAACTCCTCCAATCATCTCTTTCCAGCCCAGACCCAAAAACCCAACCGGGTTTCTCCAATGGACTATCCAAAACACCAAACCTTTTCCTCTTCACCTCTTTGGGTCTCTCTTCCTCCTCCACTCTCCTCGCAACAACCACCTCTTTCCCTCCAAGACTCCTATCTCTACGAACCACAACATTCTTACTATCAGTGTTACTTCTAAGCTTAAAAAGCCAACTCCTAAACGCTAACCCTAAATTAATCAAAACCCTAATAACAGAAATCAAAACAAACCCACCAAGCAAAACACCCGCGGTGAACTGAATCGTCGATTTACGACAAGAGAAGATAATCCGATTATTGTGGTCGAGTGAAATTAAGGTTTTCAAATCGTAGTAAGCGTCTTTAGCTAACGAAATGAAATGACTGAATCGCGATGAGGTTAGATATGTAATTTGGTTAACATCGAGGACTAATTTGAGACTCTGGTAATCATCAGTGTTGGAATCGATAGACAGTAAAGAAGACCGTTTAACATCAGCAGGAGCATCGGCGGTGGGTCTGATACGTCGTGAATTGCGAGAACGGCGTCGTCTAGTGGAGAAGGAGTTTTGCGGGAATTTTGAAAGTTTGTTTGTGGTAGCGGTGGTGCCGCGGCTAGTGAAGCAGTAGAAAGTGTGAGCAAAAGAAGAAGAAGAAGAAGTGTAGGGAAGTGAGGTAATAGAGTTCATTGATTTTACATTACTTTTTTTAAAAAGAGAGAAATGCAAATGCTTCTGTGATTGAAGCTCAGTTGATCTGGTCTGGTTTGTTTTGGTTTGGTCTGGTCTGAGTCGGAGGGGAGAGAGTAATACCTGGCTCGAATTTTGTGGGTCACTGTCGTCGCCCCCACTCCCACATAGGACAGATTTTCAATATTAATTCAGTTCAAAAAAATGAAAAATGTTTTATTCAAAAAAAATGAAAAATGATTATTAATCATTGGTTTTACTTTTTTTTTTTCCAAAAAGTGTTTTAGGATTTTTTTAAAGATTTTTTATTTTATTTCGAGAATTAAATATAGGTTTTGGTATCTCATTTATATTGTTTTCTTAAAAATAAGAATTTTTTATATATTAATTAGATTTGTATATCGGTCTTTTTCATTTTAATTTTTATATATAAAATGGATAAAAATTTAAGAATGATTTTGATAAAAAATATAAAGAAGCAAACTCATTTGGTAATGTAAAAGTCAAAATTTTAAAAGTTAATATATATATTAAAATTCAAAGGTATTTAAATAAAATTGATATTATTTTAATATTTTTATTTTTTAAAATTATTTGATTAATCTGTTTAAATATTTTATTTCTTATATAAATTTAAAAATAATTAAATAAAATTATTTATTTATTTGCAATGAGCACCACTAGTTATATATAACTCATGTATTGATAGCCTTTTTTTTTTTTTTTATGTTCACTGTGATGGATTCCCGCTTAAAAGTTTAAGAAAACAAATATTAAATAATAAGACTTTTTTGTAGTTGTTTTTTTGTAAAACAAATAATTTGATAGTTAGTTTTAATGGTATGATATAAGAGAATTAGAGAGTTTGGCTGATCGAAACTCACTTTCTGCCAAATGTCATAATCTCAAAACATAAATATTTTATCTAGAATAAAAATTAAAATGTTTATTATTTCAAAGATGAAGGCTAATACATGTTATTAATTTAATGAAAGTTATGCCAACACACTTTAGTTGGATGGTTTGAACCCTCCCCCATGTGTAGCTTGGCATATTAGTGGTGACGGTTCAAATCTCCCTCCTCCTCCTCACCCATATGTATATATAATTGTTCAAAAAAAAAAATTTAATGAAAGTTTTGCCAACAATATTTTAGTAGCTACAAACAATTTTAATATTGAGTTGGAGCATTATTTTCTTCGGAAGTTCTGTCTTTATATTTCTAACCCTAAACTTACATTTGGGAAGGTAAAAATGGGAGAAAATAACAAACATTTTCCATCATTTTCATAATCCTTCCATGCTCTTTCTTGATTTCTACACAAGCAATACCAATAGTAAATTGAAATGGCAATTTCAAAGTTCTCATGCTAATATTCAACAGTGTTTTAAATAATGATTTTGTAAATCATATCAACATCATATTTAATGTAACACAATGAAACTGTAGTGACTACTGTTACTGTGAATTTTAGAAAACAATTATCTTTTAAATGACTAAATTGTAAACAAAGGCTAACCCATCATCAAGCTTTAGCTAATTGTTACTCCGTTTTCTGATATTTGTTCCGTTTTTAAGGGTTTGGATACTGGTTTTACCAGTAATCCTCCTTTTTTCCTTCTGTTCTTAGTAGTTTGTATCAAATAATATGATGTTGTTGGTTTTGTTATTCATATTTTGTTTAATAGCTCTTTAGTGCAGAGGGTTAGGCGATTATGCCGCCCTCTATTTTGCTGGCCTGTTAATAAGTCTTTGTGTTGATAGCCTTTTGATAGTTGCAGTTCCTGCAGCTTGTTCACACTTGGGTTTCAGCTTACCATATTACCTAGTCTCTACCTCATCACAGGTTTGCAAAAATGATATGCAGGAAGGAGATCTCTGTCCCCGGAGGTTGTTCGTTGTTGTCCAGAGGTCGATCTTCTTCTTTTCTCTTTGCTTGTAGCTGCTTCATCAGTGTTTGGACACTGTCATCTCTTCCAGTCCAGAGAACTCATAACTCAAGCTAATCCGACAAGATATCGCGCGTCTTCAAATTACAGCTACTACTCACAACGTCGTTGTTGACACCGCCGTCACTTGCCTCTCCTTTAATGTTTCTTTCCTCATTAGGGTTACAACCCTAACAACTGCTTTTGGGCTCAATCTTATGATAAGCCCACTTAATTGTAAAACCTGGGATGTTTTAGGGTCTTTCATAATTGTGCTGGCCTAAACTAATGTACTGTTTGCTACTTAATATATAATAGGGGTTTTTTCATAAATACCCTAAAAGTAACTTTAATAACTAAAATATCCAAAGTTTTCCTAAATTATTAAAATACGCCCAAAACTAAAAACACGAAAAAATAATTACTAAAATGCACTCATTCGTCGTTTATGTAAGTCAGAGCTTGAAACGCAAAAAAAAAATATGTAGGCGACGAAAAATTAAAAAAATTACAAAAAAAATGTTCATTATCTGCAGCTTCTTCTTCTTTGGACCGGATGTATCTTTCATGACTTTTCTTTCTTCTTCTTCTTCTTTTTTTCTTCTTCTGCTTCCAAAGATCGCAACCGTAAAATTGTCAATTCCTCAAAATGCCCTCTCGTTTCCTCTATAATTCCTCTTCTGCCTTTTCATCTTACTCCTCCTCCGATCTCCCAAACGACGTGGACTCTTTACCCTCTTCCTCTGTTGGTTCTTCCTCTACTTTTGTTGATCTTCCCAGGAAGGTTCCTAGCGTTAGGTTTGTTTTTGTATCTTTTTTAAATGATAATTTATTATTTCCTTCAATTTTGTTGGGCATTATATACATGCGTCGCAGGCCCTCTATTTCAATTTTTGTTTAATGATGTTGCTTTTATTTATTCTTACTATTAATCTGATTTGTGATATGATTTTAACAGAGAAGGGATAGTCATAGTTTGATATTTATGAAATGGGTCCTTTAGATTTTAAAGGAAAGTTTGAATTTCTTTTTCTTTTTCTTTTTACTCTGGCCATTATTTGGTTATTTCGTTTCAATTGCTAGGAATTAGCAAATCTGATATAAAGCTATTCATTAGTTGGTGCAGAGACAAGCCTGCCAGAGAACACAATACTGCTAAATTCGTAAGTTATTCTTTTTGCACTGTTTCTGCTCATGTTTAACACTTCTGTAGTTTGATTTGAATTTTCAAAGCAGATCAGTTCTTGATTAGAAAATAAGTTTATTCAAAATATATAATGTAATTCCACAAGTGCCAAGAGGGGGGTGAATTGGCTTTTCAAACAATATGGGTAATTTTGATATTTCTCTTGACAGCTAATTAAGAACAGAATTAAAGTTGAATTATATGAAGAGAAAGAGCAATAAAGGCTTCAAGGATTTATAGAAGTTCGACCCTCCAAGCCTACGTGAAAATGCCCTAGAGAGGGGGTAAATAGGGCCATTGAATAAAAATCAAAACTTAAAAACAAATAAGCAAAAATGAAAGAATGTTGAGAAAGAAGAATGATAAACACAAGTATTTAAGGAGTTCAGATTCTCAATAATCCTACGTCTCCACCTAACTTATCCCCAAGTTAGAATTTTGAATCACCACAATCTATTCCCTTAGATTGATTTTTACAACTTGAGTTTTAGGCTCAACTCAAACCTTACACAAGTGTTTTCAAGGCTTACACTAAAACTGAATTCTCAGGTGTTTTAATGGTTAAACACTTAAACCAAAGCCTCTAGAATAAATCCTCACTTCTCTTTTTCTAAACCCCAGAAAATAGAAGAATAAGAATCATTATTCTAATCACTCACCAACTCTCACAAGTGTTATATAAAAATAAAATGAGTTTAAAGAAAGATGAGAGCTTAATTGAATGCTTTTGAAGTGAATAATGGACAATCAAGTTTCTTAACCTCTAAATGATCTTCAGAGGTTATATTTATACTTGAGCAATTCAATTATAGTTGTTGGAAATAACAATTTTGTTTCCAACAAATTCAAACACCATTTGAATGTTATTTTAACTTTTGAGTTATGATAACAACGATGTCGGTCAAAATTTATTCAATCCTGGTCGTGATATTCAAAAATAGCCATTTTTGTACATTATTTTAAACTTTTGCGTTGGTCCTGGGCGGGATCGTGTTGATCCTGGTCGGGATTTGCAGTCCCGGTCTTGGTCCCGTTCGGGATTTGCAGTCCCGGTCAGGATTTATAGTCCCAGTCTTGGTCCCGGTCGGGATCAGTGCTCGGGATATGCATTGTCCATTTTGTTGAAAAATTACAAAAGATGATCTTGGTCATGGTCTCGATCGGGACTTGCATGGTCCCGGGCGGGATCTGTACAACTTCTTAAAAAATGTTGTAGTTTGATCCCTGACTGAGTACTTGAGTGCACACGACTGTGTCAGAGACTTTAGCCCCTGAATACGATCGAATCAGCATAATATTTATTCATAAAAGTTGTATATATTTGACTTAGATTTCCATATCACTTTGAATCACCTCAATTGAACGTCTATAGCTCAAGATATTGCTGAAATACTAAGAGTTGCACAACCTAAAATGAAAGTTGCATATGTTGACTTTGACTGAAGATTTATGAACCCCAATGAACTCAGATTTTGAAAAGTAAGCTAAATTTAGAAAGATTATGATGTCTAATTAAAATGTTAAGAAGATCACCTTCTCATTATAAAGCTCTAAGGATGTCAAAATCCTCCTTGAATCTCATAGGTCGAATCAGCCCAAAAGCTTACTTATCAATCCTGGTCGTGAACGTACTTGGGACCAATGTCCAAAGATGTTTTTCTTTGATATTTATACTCCATTTTGACTTCCAATTGAGTCCTAACTTATACACACTTTAACAAAAAAATTAAATGCTCAAAATTAAGTTTGTTAAGATCAAAATTAAGATTGATCATTACTAAGGTCAACAATCTCTCCCTTTTTTATTTTGACAAACTTATTTTGAGTTTGAGAGAATAATATAAAGTGAAGTGTGTGATAATTTGAATTAAATGAATTTTACTCCCCTGAAATTTATGCATATCATAAAAATAATAACTATAAGGAGTAAGAAATATAAAAATTAATGAGAAATATATATTTCTTTATTTCTCCCATTGTTTGGCATGACAAGAAATATAAATTTTAAAAATTAGCTTCTTTTGTTAAAAAAATAACAATATTAAATACTTGAAAAAATATTTAGAAACATAAACATGGTAAAAGACAAGTTTTGCATGATAATGCATCACAAAAATAGTACATATGACATTTTAAAGACCAAGAACTAAAACAATAAAAACATGAAAGTTCAACTTTCTTAGAAAAAAATTTCTCCCCCTTTGTAAAAGACTAAATGAAATTATGCAAGTAAGCAAAATAAGACTTAGCATCATAGATATTAAAACATGATAACATTATCATTAATTATCATAAAACTAGCCACACTTACAATGCATGTAACAAATAACAAGGAAATAAATAATAATCACAAAAAGAATTAAGCAAACTCAAAATTTTCTCCCCCTTTGTTAAAATAAAAAAGAAATAAATAAAATAAACTTGAATTAATAAAATTGCATTAACGAAAAGGATAAGAGTACAATGATATTTAAAATATCAATTGTAAACAAGACATAAACATACAACCATTGGCTCATAAACTGAAATAAAACAGAAAATAAACCAAATATAAACTGACATTAAATGGTCTTAAATATAAACTAACAACTCAAAGTTTCAGAAACCAAAAATATATAGAACATATACAAAACAAAAACTGATAGAAAGCACACAAAAATAAATTTTTTTTTAAAAAATTGTTAAGATCAAAATCAAACATTTAAAAGAAATCATATCAATTACCTAAAATAATCAAGTCAATATGATAAGCACATCATGATTTCATATGAAAACAAGTCCAACCATCAGTTCACTAATTTAAACAAACAATCAAGACAAACTAGAACCATCTATCATGCCAAGTTCATGCTTAATGAAGTTCAATCTCTCTTCATTGAGAGGTTTGGTGAAAATATCTGCAAGTTGATTATTTGTATCAACAAATTCAAGTGGGATATCACCATTTTGAACATGATCACGCAAGAAATGGTGTCTAATGTCTATATGCTTGGTTCTAGAAAGCTGAATGGGATTCGTGCTAAGGTTTACATCACTTGTATTATCACATTTGATTGGAATGTGATCAAGTTTAATGCCATAGTCCATCAATTGTTGTTTTTGCCATAATACTTGTGAACAATATAAACTTGCAGCAACATATTCTGCTTCTACAGTGGACAAGGCAACCGAAACTTGTTTCTTACTAAACCAATAAACTAAACATTGTCCTAAAACTTGATAAGTTCTGGAAGTGCTCTTTCTATCTAGTAAACTACCGGCAAAATCTGCATCTGAATAACTAATTAAATCAAAGGATGAACTCCTAGGATACCAAAGTCCTAAATGCAAACTTCCACTTAAATATTTGAAAATTCTTTTGATTGCATT
>CATIWM010354037.1:0-21051 GCA_949671775.1 Mallotus repandus | reverse complement strand
TCTTGTGAAGCCTTTAGTGCTATGCTCTTTTTCTTTTCTTCCTTCTCCTCTTGCTCTTCTCCTCTTTGCTTTATTGTAAGCTCATGGGTAAGAAGCTTTCCAATAAGCACATCAGTTGAAAGAGTGGAAAGATCTTGAGCTTCCTTAATGGAAGTAACTCGAGATTCCCAATCCTTCTTAGGTAGGATTCTTAAAATCTTATTGTTTACTTGCTCCTTGGTGAAATGTTTACCAAGTTTCTTAAGGGTGGTGACAAGAGCATTGAGGCAGTTTCTCATTTCGGTGATTGATTCTTGAGGCTTCATTTTGAAGAGATCATACTCATACATGTGGAGTTGAACCTTCTTGCTTCTTACTTGAACATTTTCTTCATAATGATTTTCTAAGGTTTCTCACATTTCCTTGGCTGAAGTGCAATGTTGAAGTTTGCCTCCTTCTTTTGGCATAGAAGAGACTAGAGTGATCATAGCCTTTTTGTTTTTATGATTCCCTTCTTGTTGAATGACATTCCAATCATCTCTTGGAATTTTATTAATCACACCATCAATTGTAGCTTTGGGTGTTTCCCAACCTTTTCGGACAATGTCCCAAAGTTTGATGGAGTCACAATCAAGATAGAACTCCATTTTGAACTTCCAATGAGGATAATCGCTACCATTAAAGAATGGTCTATGAGAAGAGATGTTTTCACTTCCCATGATCTTGTATTCTAGCAATGAAGTTCCTAGAATTCAAGCTCTGATATCAAATGAAAATGCCTTAAGGGGGGGGGGGGGGGGTGAATAAGGCAATCGAATTCAAATCGAAAGTAATTGAAATTTAAATAAAAATAGAAAGAAAGTTGGGAAGGAAGAATGAAGAACACAATGAACACAATCAAATTAGCCTTAACTTTCTTCATAAAAGATGTAAATAATTGTATTATATTTCCATAGTACTCTGAATCATCTCAATTGGATAGTTGTAGCTCAAGATATTGCTGAAATACTAAGAGCTGCTCAACTTAAGATGAAAGTTGTATATGCTAACTTTGATTTAAGATTTGCATATCTAAATGAGCTTAGATATTGACAAGTAAGCTCAATTATAAAAGCTTAAGATGTCTACTTCAAATGTTAAGAAGAACACTTCCTTATTATAGAGCTCTAATAATGTTAAAATCTTCCTTAAATCTCAGAGGTCAAATTAGCCCAAAAGCATGCTTAACTCCATTTTGATTTGCATGATAGTCCTAGCTTATACACACTTAAACAAACATATTAAATGCTCAAAACTAATATTGTTAAGATCAAAATTAAGATTGATTATTGCTAAGGTCAACACATCATTCCCTAAAAAATCGATAATGGTCCATACTTTGCTACCTGTGTTTCACTCAAATCTGGTGGTGGAATATCGCCTATTACCACTCATAGCACGTACTCATCTCTGTGGCATGGACCCTTGAGTGGGGAGATGTAATGGAGGTATATAGCTGTGGGAGCTGTAGTTTACTACCCTTGACTCAACTCATGTAAATGACTTAGCAACTTCCACTAAGATTTTTCTAGATGCATGTGTATTATGCCATTTAGCAAACCTTATAATAAAGCCCAAGCCCATTTACGAATGGACTATATTGAAAATGGGCCTTTCATGCCCACTATAGGCCATTTACAAATGGACCATGTCAAAATTGATCCTATTATGCTCATTAGGCCCATTCAAATGGACTTTAGCTTTATTCAAAGGATTTGTTACTTGTTTGTATCATTCTTGAGAGTTTCTTTGCATACAACAATTTTATTATCCCCTGTTGATAACCAAAACTCAACCAATAATCCTAGGATAAAGAACTCGCCATTGAATACACGTGCGGAAGAAATAAGGGTGGAAGTGCCGTTTAGAGAGCTTTATCCTGTGTTATATGCTATATGTAAATAGAACATTTATTTATTCTTTCGAGAACCTATATATCATACATATACTCTATGCATATTTCTAACCTGTGGTGGTTGCAACTATAGATCTGAATTAGTCATCTACTTGCACACGCTCCAACACCGGCCGATTAGTAAGAATGTCGAAAGAGGCAGCATCAGCCAATTTTGATCTGGAATTATTTAAAGCAAAAATAGCTGAACAAACCAAGGCCATAATGTGAGAGATAATGGCAGAAATGAATTCTACTAAAGAGAGGCCACCAGTACCTCCACCACCACCATTTGACCTTGACGTCGAGAATCCGGGGAGGAGAGAGATCGAAGATGATCAAGAGACTCTGCTAGTAGAACCAGCTATTCGACTAAGAATGGATGCCCTAGAAAATTCAGAGAAACCTGACTAGGCTAACGACCTTGTTAAGTCTATGGCTCAAATGCAATTATAGATGAAAGAAAAGGGAATTGATGCTTCAATTAACTACTCTGATATGAGTTTGGGTGAAGATGATGATCCGTTACCTCGGAAGTTTAGGTTCCCTGATACGAAAAAGTTCACTAGTGTGCAAGATCCCCTTTTGCACCTCAAACAGTATGTAACTCATATGAGGACAACCAGCTTGAGTAAGGCACAGATTGTCAGAAAATTCTCTTTGTCTCTTGAAGGACCACCAATCAGGTGGTATTATTCCTTAGAGTCTCATCTCTAAGGTGATTGGGAAGGGCTGTGCATTGCTTTTGTAAAACAATACAGTCTCAACATTCAGATAAAGGCTTCTTTGAGGGATTTACAAAACATAAAATAGAAATTCAACGAACCTTTCGTTGATTATCTTATTAGATGGAGAGCAAAGTTGGCGCAAATGAAGCACCACCTTACTGAGACTGATCAATTGGTAATCATAATAGAAGGGTACTCTTGCTCTCTAAAAAGCTGAAAGATTTAGGAATCCAAAAATTTAAAGAATTATACATATTTAGGGTATAGAAAGAATATGACCTAGCATAAGAAAGAAAAACCTTCACTGGCAGATCCTCAAGAAGAGAGGGAACCAGATCCAACAGTGGAGTAGGTTCAAGTAGCAACATGCAGATAAACACCGTCCAACAACCTCAAAGATTTTCTAACCTAGGAAGACCTCTCTATAAAGTTTTAGAGAAATTAATTAAGAATAATCTGTTATGCCCTCTACCATAGAGACCTCCATTCCCCAATGCTGATCCAAAGCTTTGCTGTAAATATCACCAAACCATCGGCCATGGCACTCACTTGAAGCATGAAGTGTAAGATCTAATAGATTCAGGCAAAATCACCAATCCTAAAAATAGAAAACCAAACACTAGAAATAACCCCCTACCTAATTATTGAAGCATGCCACCACCAAACCAATCCATCCTTGCCATAAACACTGGCTTGATTGAGGAGCAAGTCCTGAACTCCTTTGTTGATGCCACACCTACACCACTAAAATTTGAGCCAGAAAACTTGAATCCAAAAGTGCAGCATGTAGAGGTTAAGGTGATTGCCTTAGACATTTGGAGCTCCGATGATGAGGAAGGTGGAGTAATTGATCTATGGAAAAACATTGAAGATAGAAAAGACCAATCTGTTGGGAAACTTGAGAAGATGAAAGGAAAAGCTGAACCTGATGAGTTTGAAAAAGAGAGAATGGACTCAAAAGAAAAATCAGAAGAGGAAGAGAAGTCAGAGAAATCTGAGGAAGTTAAAAAAGCCAAGAGAGAAGAGAAAACTCTCGCTAGCATTTGGGTGATGTTGTTGCACTCCAAAGCCCATCAGGAGGCGCTAGTGATGGCTTTGGACCATAAAAATGGTCCTTTTGAATCACACCCCTAAACAACTTATATGTTCACTAACTAAAAGTCCTCATGGGGAAATAATGTTTACTGATGAGGATTTGCCTTTAGAAAGAAGAGATCACCTCAAGCCTCTGTTCATCAAAGCTGAAGTTAAAGGGAAATTAACCTGCTGTGTGATGGTAGACAACAGATCTGCTATCAATGATTGCCCTTTGAAGATTCTGCCCAAGTTGGGACTAACAGTGGCTGATTTGAAGTCTTTAGACATCGTGATCAAGGCCTATGATGATACAAAAAGGCCTATTGAAGGGACGTTTAGAGCATTGGTTAAGACTAGACCTTTGGAAGTCTGGGTCAACTTTCATGTGATTGATATTCCAGTCACTTTTGCTATCTTATTGGGAAGGTCGTAGTTCTATCCGTTGGGAGGCGTGCCATCTACCATCCATCAGAAAATCAAGTTTCCACATGAAGGGAGAGTGGTTATTTTTTCTGTTGAAACTGAGGCTGCTATTGCTGCATTGAAGTTGGCACCTCAAGAAATCCCTTTTAGCCCAAGCTTCAAAGTTTGTATGATCTACGAAGATAAGCTGAGTGCCAAAATCATAAGAATGATGAAGAACCAAAACTTCATGCCTGGAATGGGGTTGGGAAAGGACTAGTAAGGCCCACCTAGGCTTGTTGAGACCAAACAAGTATTTTTGAAACATGGGTTAGGATATTCTGAAAATGATAAGCTAGCGGAAGGAAGCAAAGCTAGAACCAACTTTTAGAGGAAGAAGAGAACAAAGAAGACTAAGTTGAAGGTCAAGCCACTATAGGAAACCTTTGTAAAGAAAGGTGCCAATGATCCATATCAAGGGGCTCCTGAGCCGTTAATGATTACTGAAAAACTAGTCCTCGGTTTCAAAATTTTCTTTGAATAAATTCATGGTACCAATGACATTGTTGTAGAAGAGCCAATGGTGGAGGAATTGGTGACATTCCCTAAACCTGAAGAGGATGTCCCTACAACAGAGCAAAGAAAAGCTGATGACCAGGAAGAGGAGTTTGATTTTGAGTCCTTTGTAATGGACTCCATTATGGATGTGTTTTATGATGACATTGATATTTCTTTTTCTAACCTATTTAACACTGATGATCTTTTCTTTTCTAAAGTGAATGCAATAGAGTCATAGTTTGCTTACTTATGTGATTTTTTGCCTAATGGTTATGTTGTATGTGATGATCATTTTATGCATATGTTTAACATTAATTTAGTGCAAACTGAATCATTTAATTTAGGCACATGTGATAATCCAAATAATATACTTCTTGCTTCTGATTTAACTTCTGATGAGCGAGAGAAAATGAAAGAAGTAATTAAAAAAAGACAGAAAGTATTCGCTTGGGGTTATAAGAATATGCCTGGGATTGACAGAGAAATTGCAAAACATACAATTCTCATATATCCTCATATCGCACCAGTAAAGCAAAAGAAAAGAAGATTAAGGCCGAAATGGGCTCTCTTGATCAAAGTAGAGATAGAAAAGTATCTGAAAGTGAAATTCTTAGAGGTGATCGATGATACCAATGGTTGGCCAACATAGTCCTAGTTCCAAAGAAGGATGGAAGGGTTAGAATGTGCGACGACTATAGGGATCTGAACAAAGCCTGTCTGAAAGACAATTTCCCTTTGCCATATATCGACACTCTAATTGATAGTGCAACTTCCAGTGCCATGTATTCCTTTATGGATGGCTTCTCAAGATATAACCATATTATGATGGCGATGATTGATAAGTTAAAAACTTCCTTCAAAACTAAATAGGGTATTTATTGCTATACAGTCATGCCATTTGAATTGAAAAATACGGGAGCTACCCATCAAAGGATGGCCACTAATTTATTGCGTGACATGGTCTATAAGGAGATAGAAGTGTACGTGGATGACATGATGGTGAGGTCTCTGCACGAGAAGGGCATTTTGAGGCTTTAGACAAATTCCTAGCCAGGGCCAAAAGGTATAACCTCAAATTGAACCTAAAGAAGTGTGTTTTTGGGGTGACCTCAGGAAAGCTTCTAGGACACATCGTCAGCCAGAAGGACATAGAGGTAGATCTGAACAAGGTTAAGGCGATCAGAGAGATGCTTGCACCCAAGACTAAGAGAGAGGTCAGAGGGTTTATTGGACGGTTACAGTACATCAGTAGGTTCATCGCCAAGCTGACTATGATTTATGAACCAAGTTTTAAACTCCTAAAGAAGAATCAATCGATTATTTGGGATGAAAAGTGTCAGTAAGGATTTGAGACTATCAAGGATTACTTAATGAATCCTCCTATTTTACAACCGTCGAGGCTGGGTAAGTTGTTAGTTCTCTATTTGTCAATCAAGAAAGAAGCTATAGGTGCAATGCTCACTCAGGAAGGTGAAGGGAAAATTGAGCACGCGATATATTATTTAAGCAAAAAGTTCCTACCTTACGAAGCCAATTACAGTCTAGTAGAGAAGACATGTCTAGCTGTGATTTGGGCGACAAAGAAGCTCTGACACGACTTTCAATCTTACAGGGTCCAAGTAGTCTCTAAGCATGATCCCCTTAGATATCTTCAATAGACCCCGTCCCTCATAGGGAAATGAGCCAGGTGGTTAGTACTGCTCACTGAATTTGACATAGACTATGTGGCTAATAATGTAGTAAAAGGAAGAGCAGTAGCAGATTTTCTAGCTTAAAGTCCGATTGATGATGGACAAGAATGGGAATTAGAATTTTTAGATGAGCATCTGGGGCAATAGAAATCCTGACATAGACCATGTACTTCGATGGAGCTGTCAATAGTAAGGGAGCCGGTATCGAAGTAATTCTGATCTCACCTGAAGAAGAAACAATCTCGATGATGAATAGATTAGAATTCAAAGCTACTAATAATCAAGCTGAGTATGAAGCTTGCATATTTGGTTTGGAAGCACTCAGAAGTGTGGGGGCAGAAGAAATTACAGTATACAAAGATTCTATGCTAGTGGTGAAACAGATCTCCAACCAATGAGAAGTAAGGAAGGATAAGCTTAAATTGTATTGGGATTATTCAGCGATTGTCTTGTTAGCTTTCACTCAGTGCAAATTTGTGCATTTGCCATGAGGGGAAAATCAAATGGCTGATGCTCTAGCTACTTTGGCTTTAACATGGGAAGGAGGAAAACAGACCTTGGTCAAACCTCTTGTCCTTGTCAAATCACGAATCCCTTGTTATGAAATGATAAAAGTGATGTTGATCGATCCTGTAGAGAAGCCATGGTTCTATAATTTACAGCATTACTTAGAAACGGGACAGTTTCCCGAAGATACTGACAGGAAAGAGAGAATGTCTCTCAGGGCGTTGGCCTGATAATTTATCAGCCATAATGGAATACTGTATAAAAGAGCACCAACAGGAGTGCACTTGAGGTGTGTTAACAAAACTAAAGCTCAGAAGCTTATGGAATCAACCCACGAAGGAGTATGTGGCCTGCATATGAATGGAACAGTTTTAGCTAAGAAGATAACACGTCAAGGCTACTTTTGGCTGACAATGGAGATGGACTGCGTGAGATTTATGAAGAGATGTCATAATTGCCAAGCATATGGTGATGTTAGTCATCTACCTTTAATGAAACTTCAAAGGTTGACTTCTCCCTGGCCGTTTGCTGCTTGGGGAATTGATATTATGGGGGAGGTAAGACTACAGGAGTCGAATGGTCACTGGTACATTATGGTGGCAATAGATTACTTCTCTATGTGGGTTGAGGCAGAGTCATATGTCACTTTCGGGTCAAATCAAATGGTGAGGCTTATTAAAAAGAACATAATCTGTAAATACGGGTTACCTCATCATATTATTAGTGATAATGATGTTCAATTTCGAGCAGAAATGGTAGCTTTGCTAAAAGAGTATAAGATTGAGCATTATAAGTCATCTCTGTATCGACCACAAGCTAATGGAGCCATGGAAGCCACAAACAAGAATGTGAAGAGGATTTTGGCCAAAACACTAGAGAATTAGGCGTATTACCTGCAGTTCGCATTGTGGGGATATAGGACCACTACTAGAACATCAACGGGAGCTACCCCATATTCTCTAGTTTATGGATGTAAGGCAGTCTTGCCAGTGGAAGTAGAGATCCAAACCTTGAGAGTTCTCCCAGAATCTAGGATCTCAGAGTATCAATGGGTGGAATGTCGGCTAGCACAGCTAACATTGTTAGATGAGAAAAGGTTGAAAGCCATGTATCACTCTCAATTGTACCAAAAAAGAACAGCTTGGGCTTACAACAAGAAGATCAAGTCGGGTAAAATCAAAGAGGGTGATTTGGTTTTGAAGCTGACTAGGCCGATCATGACTGATCCTTGAGGGAAGTTTAAGCCAAATTAGGAAGGTTTATACTTGGTCAATAAGCTTTTCTCTAAAGGTGCTACTGTTCTATCCAACTTGGAAGGGAATGAATTCAAAGAGCCCATCAACCTCGACAAGTTGAAGAAGTATTTTCTGTAAAGTCTCGCTAGGGAGAAAACATTGAAAAGAGGCTACCTAGGTAAAAGTTAGAGGCTAAAAATAGAAAATGAAAAATAAAAAAGGTCTTGTTGGATTGAAAACCTTGAAAGGGGCGATCCAGGCAAGAATTAAGGACATATAAAAGGAGAAAGAGGGAGAAAAATAATTAGTTGGAAAACTTGCAAGGGCAAGCTAACTAACAACAGGAGATATGCAAGAAGCAAGCTATATAAACACTTTGTGCTTAATTTAAATGTAATGGATTGCCTTTATTATTGTTGAACATTGCACTAAATGCTTATTACACACCACTTAACTAAAAAGGGAAATTCCATCCATTAGAAAGCAAATAAAGATTAAGTTACATAAGCTAATTTTGCCTTCTTTTCTTTTGAACCCCTTGGGCATTTGATCCCGACAATCCTTTTACCATTCTATTTATAATAAATTCATTCAGTGTTGTATGTTACAATTGGACCCATGCTTTGTACTGGTTGTCAGTGGATTGATCTTCATTGTAGTCAATATACCTCTGAACGGTTCTCTGAGGCCAAGTTGCAGTCAAGTTATTTAGAAAATTTTGAGTAAGAAGTCCAGGCTCAAACTCAGGTACATGCTCTGGGATTAACTGTTTCTGTCCATACTGCCTGTAAAGCTATGTAGGATTGTAGAAAGTGGCAAAATGAAGTCCAGCTACAGGGATGCAGTAGGTATAAGATCGAACAGTCACATGTTGCAGCCTTCACCACGGGCACATCCACTGAATCAGAGTATCGGGGAAAGTGGCTAGCCAGCTCCAAACATCTTCTGGGATGGGATGAAGTTGCCGAGTGTGACAATGCTTAGCCCTATAACGTGCAATGTCTTTAGGAGGTTCCAGCAATCTCAGTTTCTCATGAAACCATACCTATGCAGATTGTGAATACAAGTGATAAAAAATGAGAAAAGATGACAAAAAGTAGTAAATGAAGAGAGGTTAGAAGGAAATTAACCTCTAGTAGTAAAAGACTTCCAAAAAATCATCTAGTTTCTGCGAAGTTGTCTAGCCCGATGATTGTTTCAGCCAAGATAAGTGGAAAAGGGTTTAGGCCTGTCTCCACCTGGTCGAGGATGTGAAGGAGTTTTAAATCACAGTTTCCCAAAAAAGACATGAATAAGAACTGAGCATAGAGGCACAAAGCCATCATCAGTGGCCAACACACGTCCTTGTTATCCATCGCTGCTACTACCTCCACAAAGGTGTTAATCAGACTTTCGATGTTGAAAATGTGATGAAGAGAGAATTGATGTGGAAGATTGAACATTTTAGCCATTTGAAGTTGAATAGAATACAAATCTAGGGTCTCGAGCTGCAAATTCCTCAAGCAGGAGGCATAGCTCGATCGCGTTAAACTGAAAGATGTGTTTTTGAGAATCCTAAAATTGGGAAAGAACGTGCAAGAATGAGAAATTAATCTTCCTAGCAAGCATGGATCGGAAGACGGATAAATAAAATGGTTCTAATCTAGCCCAAGATTCACCGTTCAAGCTTTTCAGTATAGGTTGTAGTTGTTTCAGATCTCTTTCAGTCATGGTTGGGAGCTTAGAATGTAGTTTAGGAAGAGAAATGAAGAGAGAATCGTGAAAATGGAGTTAAGGATTTGAGAGAAGGAATTTAGGGGTTTTTATAGCTACAGAATGCGGGTGTAAAGGTGATCGCCTCTACGGTCAGGTGACTCCTCTTCATGATAAGGTGATTTTCCATCGCCTCTTCACAATGAGGCAACGCCCCATTAAAGAGGCGATGCAGCTTCAACAGCTGAGGCATGTGCTATTTTGTTATTTTTACAAGACAGTTGTACTATGTATGCGAGTTCAATTATCAAAAACTAGGAATTGGATAATAAAATTATTCTTTCATCAATCCGAAGCATAAGCAAAATGTAATATGATTCTATGCCATTTATTAAGTGCAAGTAATGAAGGTTTGTAAATAAAAAAATCAATTATGCAAAACACCCCAAAATTCCTAGTCTTGAAGCAAGAAAAGATAATCTTATTCTAGGGCCCTATACTAGAAAATGTCAACGAAAATTCCCCTATTCTTCACCAGCTCCATCATCATCATCGTTTGCTCCATCACCATCATCTGCGTCATCATTATTCACTCCATCATCATCCTCCTCCTCATCCTCATCGTCATCGACCTGAAGGGTAGCTAGCTGGCACTTGAGAGCTACTACCCTAGCCTCTCTGGCCTCATCTCGAACCTGTCAAGATGCAATGAAAGATAATAAATCATGAAAGCATGCATACATATAGCTATAGAAAAATGTATTACCTTCCATTGTTATGTAACCTGCATCAGGTAGTCACGATGGGCCTCAACCAATATGTATATATACTCGCCCTGGTCCAGAGATATCTGCATGAATATAATAAGTTATTTGTAAACTTTTAATGTTAAGTCTCTATGAAAGTTAATTCAGAAGATAATTTGAAAAAGAGATTACATGAGTAGCAGTTGTTGGGACAAACACGGGCTCTATGCTCTCATCCAATGTCAGAGACTGGCGAGACAAATCACCAAAAGGTAGCCAGCACCGGGCCATTAGGTCAGGAGGAGCAACCAGTTTGCCAGCCACTATCTGGGACTGGAAACCAGAAGGGTCCTCAACAGGTAGTGCGCTAGCTAAGCTACCCACATGCTCAACTCGGGGATGTTAAGGCGGTCTCTCTTGCATAGTGGGTCTGACACGAGTAGTAGGTCCTTTAATTGGTTCCTGAAAATGTTCAAATCAGTAAAGGAGTAGACAACAAATGCAAGTATAAAGCTATGTGTTTGATATAATCATGTGCTTACCTGAGATGCTGGTACAGCCAGAGGTACCCTTTGCAAGAGATGAGTTCGTACAAAGTCCATATAGCAGGACCTAGACCTCTCACAATACTGTCTCACATCTTCTCCCGCAAGAGCCTGATCAAGCTCCTCCCCCTTCAGTAGATGCACCCAAAAAAGTCCCTGAGGAGGGGAAAATGGTGGTCGTCTCACCCTAGCGCCCCTATACTACTGGAATATCCTCTCACCAAGGTGCCAAACTCTACAGTCAGGACCCTGAAGTAAAACTCTCATTACCAGCTTTGGGATAAAATGAACCATGGCAGGCATCCATTCAGCCTGAGGCCCCCATAAATTATAACACAGCTACAAGAAGATTAAGCAAGATAAGTAAACCAATTTTATGTATATTTGCTAACTAACATGTCATTTTGTCAAATACCTCCTCAAAGGTCAGTGTGTTCAAACGCTCGCGATGCACATGTACACGGGCCAAGGGTCTCTTCCAAGCATGACTTTGACCCCATAGAGCCAAAGCAGGAAAAGGAGTATCAATAACTCGAGAAATACCAATGATCAGCTCTAACTATAAAGCCCAGACCTGCCAGAGAAAGATTGTTAATGCAATGATAACAATAATTAGTAAAATGAGTAAGGAAAGAGGTAAAAGAGAATAAACCACAGAATCTCCTAGCTTTTCATACAACCTCATCCATACCCCTGTAAAGGTAGGTGAGAGCACAACTACCCCAATCATAAGTAGCCACAAGATCCAGGTCTTGTAGTCGTAGTAGAAAGATAAGGTCAATGGAGCTCACTATATCCACAAATGAGTCCTCCCAAAGAGGTAGACCAAGAAAGCTCTCACCACTTGATCAATCTGGTGACCCGAAGTGGCAGCCGCTACTCACGCTGATGTGTAGTAACTCTGAATCGAGTCAATCTTAATAGTATGGGTCCCCTTCATATCGGGAACCATCCCCAAAAGTTGCTCAATGAAAGCATAGCGGTCGGGAACCATCCGGTGAATACTCGTGTCAAAGGGAACAGAATCCCCAGCATACTAAATCTCGGTAATAGCCACAAAAGAGACAAGATCCAGAGTCAGCTCCCCAAACGGAAGGTGGAAGGTGTTTGTGGTCTCAAACCACTTCTCCATCAGGGTATAGAGTGGTTGGTAGTTTGTACGCCCTTTCTCACTTAGAAGGCCAAGGATAAAATGCTCAAAGCTGATGTCATGAATCTGATCTTTGATCACTCTAGGGAAGCTGTCATACTAGGACTGTGCGCCACTAAAGTTCCCAGTACCCTTGAATGTGTGGGAATCCATCTGCAGGATAAAACAAGGAGTCAAATTATGGTTTTTTCTGAATAAAACAAAATTTTCTTTCCAAAGCCATGTCAAAGAGATGATCACCTCATCAGTGAGGCGATTGCCTAAACGAAGAGGTGACGCCTCTTCACGTCAGCAATCTGACTGTTAATGTTTGATTTTTCACAATTTTGCTCAATTTAATGCAAATTCTCTCAGTTAAACCCACAAATGTATGTTTATAGACATTAACCCAATGTTATTTAATCCTATTTGCAGAAAAAATGGAAGAAAACAGGTACATACCTCTCCAATAGCCAATCTATAGATATGGGTTGGCAAATTTAGCAGAAGAGGAATCTCATTATTTATGGAGAGCCCGAAGGTATGTGCGGGATGCAATGGAGGTGTAACCCAGTCCCACGCTGGCAAATCTAAGGTCCGTGTGGCATCCATATCAAAAAATTAAGAAAAAGTGCAGAAGAAATTGAAAGTGAATCTTTTCAGAAAAGAAAAGAAGTATTTATAGGAGGAAAAGGAAGTGGGCCAGGCCACCTAGCAGCTTGATTAAGATAAGAGCACTTTGTTGGATTTGTATTCCAGGATTGATAGCCCGTTATGCTTTTGTGGCAAAAAAAAAAAATTTGAAAATCAAAAAAATGGAAAAGTGGAGAATTACTTATTTCATCTCTCGGGTTGTATCCCTGAAGTGCGCATTTCAAAGAGTGTCTGATCAGGTTGTATCCTCGGAGTGCATTTTCCTTTTCTAAGGCACGTCTGGTTGAGTTGTATCCTCGAAGTGCATTTTCCTTTTCTAAGGAGCATTTGGTCGAGTTGTATCCCCAAAGTGCATTTTCCTTTTCTAAAGAGTGTCTGGTCGGGTTGTATCCCCGAAGTGTATGTTTCAAGGAATGTCTAATCAGGTTGTATCCCTGAAGTACATTTTCCTTTTTTCAAGAGTGTTTGGTCGGGTTGTATCCCCAAAGTGCATTTTTTTCTTTTTGAGAGCGTCTGGTCGGGTTGTATCCCCGAAGTGCGTGTTTCAAGGAATGTTTGGTTGAGTTATATCCCCGAAGTACATTTTCCTTTTTTTCAAGAGTGTCTGGTCAGGTTATATCCCCGAAGCGCATCTTCTTTACTGAGTAAGTTTCATGTTAGAAGGGCTTGGGATTTACGTTAATTTATAATGAGCAACTGATCGAGCTAGAAAAACCTGAGGAACACGGTTACGTTTCAAGTCAAGTTCTGCATCAGAAAGACTTGAAACTCGCATTTTCTTCCTTACTGAGTAAGTTTCGTGTCAGAAGGGCTCAAGATTTATGTTAATTTATAATGAGTAACTAATCGGGCCAGGAAAATCCGAGGAACATGGTTACTTTTCAAGTTAAGTTCTGTGTCAAAAAGACTCGAAACTTACATTTTCTTCTTTACCGAGTAAGTTTCATGTTAGAAAGACTCAAAATTTACGTCAACTTATAATGAGTGACTGATAGGGTTAGGAAAAACCCGAGGAACACGCTCACATTTCAAGATAAAGTTTGATATTTTGGGTTTGAATTCCCAAAACTGATGGCCCAAGCAAAGTTTGCAGGTCAGGTACACCATTTTCACCATCCTTCATGCATGTTGTTTTTTCAAAAATTGATGTTATAAATCCATTTTTTTGAAAAATCAAGGGGGCAAACTATGGACACTCCCGGTTTGGTCGACCCGCAATGAAAGCCCAATGATGAGTAGTCCGAATTCCAAATGCAAGAGAACCTGAAACCTTCTCTGGAATATAATCTTTGCCCAAACACTAAAATCAAGCCAAAATGCCAAGCTCGAACTTTTTGGCCCAAGGCCCAGACCAGTCCTGGGCATAGAGGCGACGCCTCTTCTCACCAAGGATCGGTGAGGCGTCGCCTCACTGAAGAGTTGGCGCCTCTTCACATATGTCCCTTGCATCAATAAATGCCATTTATTGTTGCATTTAACCCAAAGATCAACCTTTTTTCTCTATTCTGTATTTTTGTGCATGAATTGAAGACTTTTAAGGCACAAAAATGAGAAAGAAAGCTAAAAAACAATGATGAAAAATGCAAGGTGGACTTAACCTTGATTTTTAGGAAATTGGAGAGAGAGAGAAGGTAGTGACTTAAGTAGAGGTTTAGGCTGATAATATAAAAGAGAGGTTGGCTATTTAAAAAAAAAAACTAAAGAGAAGAAAAAAACATTCTTGAGAGGAAGAAACACAAAAAGGGGATTTTAGGCTTGAGAATCTTTTTCTTAAGAAAGGAGAAGTGAATTATTGCATTCAACATACTTTGAATCATCAAACAAGTTTTGAGGGCTCAATTAGGAGCACCAAACTCGTCCTAATCAGTGAGAATCTCTTGTTTCAAGCTTTAAATTCCTCATTTTGCTTAAAATTCCATTTCTTGATTTTATACTTGTTTTGTGTGTTAATTGTTTTCTTTAGATTGAGTTTAAGGCTTGAGTATGTGAATTATTGAGTTTTAAGTTCTTGGTTTAAATTGATTTGCATGAATACTTGAGTTGCTTAAGATTTAAGAAAGTTATAGTTTTTTGTGCTGCTGTGCCTTTTTAAGAGGTGTCGCCTTTTCATAATGAGGCGATCGCCTCCTGGCCAAAATCTTCCGTGATTCTGCTTTGCTTTGGTAGCTTTTTGGTTTATTTTCAGTATATTATATGTATATGTTGCATGCAATTGTAATATGTTAAGTTTGCTTAAATGATTAATCCATGTTTATGTGAATATACATGTCTACTTTTATGCAAATTTAATTATGGTTATTTTGTAAGTCAAATTGTATATTTGAAATGCAACTAATCGTATTTGTTGTAGGTTTTGGTAATTTTTAATCACTATGTAATTAGTGAATTAATGAGTTTTTTGAGAAATTTTATTTGATTATTGTAACAATTTGTACAAATCGTTGTAATCCCTAATCCCTATCTTGTTTATTTGGAATGAATGTTTGTAATATTTATTCCCATTATTTGTTTAAATGCCATGGTAAATAAGCATGAAAAGGATTAATGTGCAAAACTGGTAATACTATAAAATGGAAGTGTTTGTCACCAACAATAATAAGGAAATAACTTAATAATTAAGGGTAATAAAGTACAAAACACGCGCGAAGGCCAACCGCAAGGTTGAGTGGGCATTCCAAGGCCCATACCCAGTTTTCGAACCCGATCTCTGAAGACGGCTTCTGGGTACCTCCGTAAAATCTAGTTGCTGTATAGTGTGTTCTGACTTTTATCTGGGTGGCGACTCCATCTCCAATATAGACCCTAAGCCCATTTTATATTTTCTAATAGATTTTGAGCTCACACAATGTTATGGTTGTCAATACTTAGATGCACGCTAAATTTCACTGTCTACAATATTATTATTTATTTTGGTCATTGATGAAATTCCCAAGTGATATTTTTTTAGTTGTATTAAATAAATAAAGAACATGCTTATAATTATCTTTTGATTCAGTCATTTCTTATTTAGATGCTACTCTTTAATTTCTTAATTTATTATTTTAATGTTTTCAACATATTTAGTAGTATTTAATTATGTTTTACGTTTTCTTTATTAATTTCTTTTTTATATTAATTTTTAATCAATAATTTTTATAGAATTTAATTTTTTCTAAAAAAGATACAAATAATTATAATTAGTAATTGATTAGGTGATTGTTATGTTTAATTTAATAAATAAAGTTTAACACAAATTTAATTTTTCTTTTTGAATAAATTTTATTTATGAAATTCAATTGGCATGTTATAATATGGAACGTTACAAGTATACACTGTCAGTCAAATATTTGTCCAAGCATGTCAACAATAAATCTCCACCCTATGGAATCCACATTTATAAACCATGGTGCGTATCATATATTTTTTCTCTTATAATATTTAACGTATTTTAAAAAAAATATAATTACTAATCATTTGCTTAATATAAATTGCAGGTTTATTTGTAATCATTTGCTTAGTGTATGATGTATTAAATTTTTTTATAAATTATCTTATATCATTTTAAAAATTCTATAGGTTTTCTAACAGCTTTCCTAACAGGGTAATATATTAATTTTATTTTTTAATTAAAATATTTTGAATTCTTTAAATTATTTCATTCAAATAAAAATATTATTATTTCAATCCTAAACATATATTATTATATGATTTGTATTCTTTTTACAATTAATCGGTGTGAACAATTGCCTAATTATCTATTAATTAAGGCGATAAAAAATTATTTATTAAATAAATAGCCAATAACAGATAATATTTCTATATTATAAATTCAATGAAAAAATATATCATATTCGCAAAAATAAAAAAATATATTGTACTTTACCTTAGAAAGAAAGCATAAAATATAATTGGACCCTAATCATATAATATATTCTTTTTATTACCGCAAAATGGTATAATATATATTTTTAAATGCAGTCTACCACTCCAAAAGGTTGAATGCTTAAAAATAAAAATCGTCCGTCAATTTAACGGAAGGACTGCGCTTGCAAAAGATTTTTATCCTTTAACGGTTCCATCATTTAAATTGACTGACTAAACGTTTCAATTTTTTTTGAGTTTTAACAAAAAATGGGAATTAATTTTAGATATATCACAATTTGATAAAAACATTTTAATTTTTGCCATATAAAATGGTAAAAAGCCCTTTATAAATGTGGCAGGAAATGTAGCATTATGCAATTTTTTTTTAGGTCACTAGCTTCTTTCATTGCATCGTTATACGAACCTAATGACTGACACGTAATAAAATTATGGACGTTCACGAGATAATTTAAAAAAAAAAAAGATGTTGGTGTCCAGGATTTAGAAAAGTATTGTATTTTGTAGGATATGATCAATCTGAATTTGATTCGGAATAGATTCAGAAAGATGATAAAATCTATTTCAAAAATTTTAAAATAATTGTGTATTTAGATGTTGAATTTGAGACCTATAATTTTTAAGTTAGAAGAATCATTCACTAATACATCCACAACCTCGTGTGTAGATTTAGAGAATTTGTTAACGGAGAGAAGAGCCACATTTTTTTTTCGTAGTATTTGATGGATCATGATAACATTCAAAATCCATGACATTAATAATTATTTTAAAATTATGGTAAAGTAGGTGTCTTTGTTTTTTTATAAGTTTTTAGAAAAGAATACATTTTTGATAAGTTTTTAAGAAAAAATAGTACATATAGCATGTTGTATTATCGCGACCCTATATAACAATTTTTTTAATTACTAACATACCCTAAATGTAGGGACACATCCATTGAAGCTAAAGGATTTTTTTTTCATCTAGGCACAATGTATTATGAGAGAGCTAAAACTGTACAATGCACCTTTAAATTCGTACTACACTCGAACTAATCTTCACTCCTACCGAATCGGCCCACTAAAAGGTAAAGTCCTCTAAGGAATTTTTTTAATAGTATGATTTACTGTTACAGGTGGCCGCAACAAACATTATTCTTTCTTTAGTTACATTTCATAACTGATCTGATTCTTGACATAGAAAACAGATGAAGATTATCACATCAACATTAAAAGTATGTGTCGCGATGAACAGACATCGATCGTGAGTGTGTAGTACGAGGAGTAAGCCATGTTCAGCTTGTGTGCTGTTGTGACACCTATAGATTGAGAGGTTGCTGTACTGACAGAATATACACTGCAACGATATCTTTCTGTTTTTTTTTGTAGAAGTTGTTTGTTTTCATGGCATTGCAAAATTTTTACTTTTTTTACTGGAACTGAAGGAGGTTAGAGCTTTGGTGGGTGCAACCAAGAATTTTAGCGAAGGATTGTTAGCGAGTGAGTGGTTGAGTGCAACTTTCACTCGCAATCAACTTGAAATTAACTCAAAAAAAACTTAAAATTGATTCAATTATTATCAAGTTAAATTCAAGTTCTAACTATTCTTTCTTAATATTTGATTCAAAAAATTTATAGACCTAATTGAGTTTGTATATATTTATAATTTTACTATATTATTTCAACATAATTACAAAAATATTTTATCGAATCAAGTCAAATTCGAACTCGAGTCAAGTTTATATATTTTAAAATATATATATGTTTTAAAATTTTATATAATTAATCAAGTTGAACCGAGTCAAATTCAAGTATAAAAATTATTTAATCAAGTTGAATTCGAGTATAAATAAAGAAACTTAATAAAATTCGAGTTGAGCTAAGTTTGATATTGTATTGACTTGGTTCGACTCGATTACACTCTTAAATGCAACCAAAGACTTTACCAAAAATTTCAAAATGTGGTTTTTTTTCAATGCTCCCATATTAAATAATTATATAAAATTGTAAATTTTGAATTATTTTAGAATTTTAGCTAAATGAACCCATAAAAATAAATCTAACTATTTATTTCTTTATATAAAAATTTGAATTTAAAATTTTATTTAATAAATCTGAATTACATGACACTTCAAATACTGATAGGTTCCAATCTTTTATTATAAGAAGGATTACATACTTAAATTATTTTATTAACTTCATTTTAAATTAAAAAAATGTCAGGAAATTTTATGATTTTTCAATGTAAGCTTAGCTTGGAACTTAAAATCTTAATTACAAGTTCACAAATGAATTTAATATCAAAATTAAAGCTTATAAACTAAAATTTTAGTAACAAAACCAAGCCTAAATACCCATTTAACTAAAAGCATAAAGAAGAGCTGTTGCAGCTCCTGCTCATACTCAAGAAGTCCATGCCGTGACAGAGGCCAAGCTATTAAAAAATCACTAACAGATATATACAGAAAATCACATTTTTTGGGGCATTTCGTAGGGACTTTCGTATTCGTCTCTCAAGTTTTGAGACACCTGCCTACCTTATTCTCTGAGGTGTAAGGCATTAGGCCTAAGTAGCCATGCATGTAAAGTAGCGATCAAAACAAGCTCCTACCACAAGGCCTCCTTCCTCTTCTATAAATACCAATGCCAACCCACAGCAAATCACAAGCAAATCTACAGCCTATATCACCATGAATAAGCCTGTCCTCCTCTCTGTTTCCCTTTGCCTTCTTGCTCTATTCCATGGCTCCTTAGCTCGCTGCCCTTCTCAGCAGCAAGGTGAGTGTCAACTCAATAGGATCAATGCCGTTGAACCTGACAACCGCATTCAGTGCGAGGCTGGCATAATTGAGTCGTGGAATCCTAGCCGTGACCAGTTCCGGTGCGCTGGTGTGGCTGTTACTAGGCACATCATTGAACCCAATGGCCTCTCTTTACCAGTTTATAGCAATGCTCCACAGCTCGTCTACATTGTCCAAGGTAACGCTAAGTAATTAATAAGTGCATTTGCATTTCTATCTATCAGTGCTTTTAAAATGATCGATCGACTTGCATATAAAATACAATACAGGTAGGGGTGTGTACGGGGCAATGTTTCCTGGATGCGCTGAAACATTACAAGAATCTCAAGGATCACTCGGCAGTAGCGGCAGCGCAAGGCCACAGGAGCAGCACCAAAAGATTCATCAGTTCCGCCGTGGGGATATCATTGCTTTGCCTGCTGGAGTTGCTCATTGGTGCTACAACGATGGCAATGAACGCGTTGTTGCTGTTTCTGTCTTCCACACAGCTAACGATGCTAACCAGCTTGATCATTGCCCAAGAGTAAGAAACAATGAACTAAAACAGTGTCTAGTACGGTAGCTAGCGAGTTGGGCAAGTTAGGAACTCAATTATTTTTTTTTTATTTTTTTATTTATTTTTGTTGAATATGGTATAGAACTTCTATCTAGCCGGCAACCCAGAAGACGAGTTCCGGAAACAATCCGCGAGACGCCCAGGTGAATTTGGACAGACTCGACCACGTCCCATCGGCAAACAGGGCTCTTGCAACAACATGTTCTGTGGACTGGACACAAGGATAATCGCTGAAGCTTTCAACATCGACGAGCAGTTGGCCAGAAGGCTTCAGAGTGAGAATGACTTCAGAGGCAACATTGTTAGGGTAGAAGGTCAGCTGGAGATAGTGAGGCCAACACCAGGAGATGTCGATGCACATGAATCACTATCGGGAAGTGGACAACAATGCAATGGCATTGAGGAGACATTCTGCGCCATGAGGTTGAAAGAAAACATTGCTGATCCTTCACGGGCTGACGTGTTCGTCCCTGAAGTTGCTCGGATGAGCACTGTCAACAGCTACAACCTCCCTATTCTTAGGTGGCTTCAACTCAGCGCTTCTCATGTCGTGCTTCAGAGTGTAAATTATGCCTCTTCTTCTTCAACAAGTTAAAAATTTCATAGGCTGCTTCCACATATAATTTCATCACTAACTATAATACGTTATTGGCAGAATGCTGTGAGACTACCAAATTGGCACATAAACGCCCACAGCATATTATATGCAGCAAGGGGTCAAGCACAGATTCAGGTGGTGGATGAGAACGGAAACAGCGTATTCGACGGCTTAGTAAGGGAAGGACAGGTCCTGACATTGCCACAGAACTTCTTGGTGGTAAAGCGAGCAGCTCGCGGCGGATTTGAATATGTTACTTTCAAAACCAATGATAAAGCCATGACCAACGATGTTGCTGGGCGCACCTCAGCCATCCTTGGCATGCCTGTGGAGGTCTTAGCCAATGCATACAGGGTTTCAATTGAGGACGCCATGAGGATC
>CATIWM010354004.1:0-31474 GCA_949671775.1 Mallotus repandus | reverse complement strand
TTGTTAATTATTTGGTTTTAGACTATTTTTGGTTAATAAAGGTATGAAAAATAATTTTTATAGTTATTTTCAATTAATTGTTAATTAGTGTTAATTTTGAAAAAATATATATGAAAAATAAACTTATTTGTTATTTTTAAGTTAAATCAGTATTTTATTATTTTTATGATATTAATAAGTGATTTCAATAATTATTTACAATTTATGCTAATTTAATTGTAAAATGAAATTTTATTCCATTTATGAATTTTATTAGCCAAATATTATAAGAAAATAGAATATTATCATTTATTCGGAAAATAAATGTTTTTAATATTTTTATGAGATATTTTGGTGATTTAAGAAATTATTATAATATTTTGTTAATTGTGAATTGTGTTGGTTCTCGGTTGGGCGTAATTTGTAGTTTGGGGATCTAACCCGAGAAGTTGAATTGTGGATATTTAGAAGTGTGTTTTTGTGCAGGATCGACTCTACTTTTAGTAGAGAGATGTCCATTTTACAAAGGAGAATCTGCCAAATTTTCGATAGATTTCTCGTAAAATGTGACATCGGGTCGGTCTTAAGTTTTGAGTCTTAGTAAAGTCATTTTTTAGATCGAGTCATTCTTTAGAAATCTCTAAAGTATAAAATTAGGAATTTAATTCTAATTAATTATTTATTAATATTTTCTTTTAGCTACACCGCGAGGTAGGTCTTCTAGACCAGGCCAACCGAACCGGAGTAGAGGAGTGCATACATGTGAGTTATTATTATATGTATGCATGGCATGTAGAATATAATATTGGCATTCATGTTTTAAATAAATGCAAATTTCAATATGTCATATTGCATTTATTTTAATTATTGTTATTATCGCATTATTATATATATATATATATGTTTTATATATACTAGTTAATGCCATAATTATTTGCGTATTTTGGATATTGTGCATATTTTATAAAAATTTAAGTACTTTATTTAATATGCAATATTTATTTATTTCAAAATAAATATTTTTTGAGGATAGTCTTAGAACGTGTTACCTAGTGGGTCACACTAGGACTGTTGCGCAATAGTACGTTAGATGCTAGGTTATGATATATTGACTGATGATTAAATTATTATATTGAGAATTATGATTGAGAGCGTGATTGCGGGAGCTCGGTTGACTTAGTATCTCGGGGCCAGTCCACTGTCAATTTGGAAAAAGAGAAATATTTTGGTATTTAAGTGAGCCTGATGGCAAGTAAAAATTTTGTGATTTGAGGATGCGAACTTTTTAGGGTTCTGCTTTGATCCAGCAAAATAAATCTTGAAAAATATTTTCAATCATATGTATGGATTGTATGTATATTTATATAAATATAAATTTACAAATATTGTTATTGATGCTTGCGTGTATGTGCATTAGGTTACATGCATATATATAATAATGATTCACTCAGTTAGGTATAACCTCCCCCCCCCCCCCCTCAATTATTTTTTTTTTAAGATCCTTATAGTCAGACATTATATAGTGGTAATTTTTGCCGGACTTTTTCTTTTCCGGCTGACTTATGTAAATTTTGAACTACCATCTTTTCTTGTATTTTAGTAGACGCTGCAGTAGTAGTATATCTTGTGTAGTATATAATGTTGTTTTAGACTGAAGTGTTGTATTAAAATATTTGTGTAAATATTTTATTATAATATGATAAAAAGTTTTCTTTATATTATTAAAAGTTTTAATTCTGAGGTATTTTTATGTGTTGTTGAATGTTTTATTTTTGTTTAAGGCTTGCTACAGGTTCCGGATTCATATGAATTCTCATTCCCTAGCGCCGGTCATGACTCCCGAGTTTGGGTCGTGACAGAAAATTTTTGAAACCGGATTGGACCGTTAACTTTTTGACTTTATTAGGACCGAATTGTACATATAAAATTTTTTTGGTACGGTTCTTGATATTTATAAATATCTACACTGAAAACTGGACCGAATTGAACCAAACTATATTGAACTATATTGATTTGATATAACCGAAAGTTATTTATTTATATATTTATAATATATAAGTTATACAAATAAATTTAACATATAAATATTATTTAACTACTTTTAAATAAATAATGCTAATATTATAATTAAAAAATAAATTTTTATTGAAAAATAATAAAATAAAAAAGTTAACTAATATTAATTAACTAATATTTGTCCAAAGAAAAAGAACTAACTAATATTCTTTTACAAATATTATTTAAATAATATATGGTTGTGTAAGCTATGTTGGATTTTAGTTGTGTAAACTATGCCGATTTTAGTTGTGTAAGCTATGTTCGATTTTAGTTGTGTAAAACTAAATTTAAATTTGGATTTATTAGTTATGTTAAACTTGTTGGACATGAGTTATGAAATTATATTAAAGTATATATTTAATTGTTGTAGGTATATTTAATGAAATTTCATGTTTAATGGATGTTTAAAGATTTAAGAAAATAGTGTATATTATATAGTTTTCCGAATCTCCATTCTGTATTGTATTGAACTGTACTGGATTAAAACACCCGATCTTCGAATTGTATTGAACCAAAATTTTGGAACAATACAAGACAAAGATTTTTAGTTTCAGTTATGGTACCAATTCTTAATATTTTCAAATCTTCAAATTTCAATCCAATTCCGGAGATTTCTAAATCTCTGGATTGGACCGAACCGTGCTCAGCCCTAGTAGATACTATCTCTCGATATACCAAACTAGATTTTGGAATCTATGTGGTTTAACATTATAGTTACTCTAATATTGCCTACTTGGTCAAGTAAACTCTCAAATGGGACACTTGGTTATAGATAATGCAAGTATCTCAAAAATTTTGCTTAAATTCAGTCATGCATTTTGGAAACAAACTACCTTATATTTTTTGATTAAGAAAATAATTAAGTTAGTTCAATCCCCACTAATGTTTTGGTAAACCCCACCTAGCAATCCCCACTAATGTTTTGGTAAACCCCACCTAGCAAAGAAATGGAATGAACTATTTGTGTGGGAGAAATAAGATTGGGAGGGACTCTAAATGTTTAATTATGTTATGTTGCATCTCATGCATACATGCACTCATACTAACCCCTCGTGGAAGCAGCCATTCTAAGAAATCCTGGTCATTTAAACAAATTCGAACGGAAGAGATTGACAAGTTGGTCACCGACAGGGTAACTAAGTACGTTCATAACAATCTAAAGAAGTTGTTGTAAGCTACAAGAGATCTAAGTAACCAAACTCCAAGGCTCATATAAAGTCGTTCCACCTCCCCCACTTCAAGGTAGAGCCAACCCTAATGGTGAGGAAGATGAAGTGACTAACATTTTTATCATAAAAATATAAATTTTATTGAAAAGAAACTTGTGTAATTTACGATCTTTTTTTATATCTTAACATTAATTTGTTTATTTATTTTAAAAGTTTAAAATTATTTAAATATGTGTATATAAATTCATATTTCTAATTTAAAATATGAAAAATTATTTTATATAAAAACTTATATTTATATTTTAATTTTAAAATTTTTTAGAAATTAAAATAAGTAAATTTTTTTTTTATCGTAGAAAAATTTTAAAAGTGATATAAGTGTTAAAAAAAAGAAAAAAAATGGTAAGAATGTTATAAATACAAACCTTTAGGGACCAAAAGAAAATATTTTATGTTAAAAACTTGATAGAAGGGCTTAAAACTTATAACCTGTAAAGTATGAGGATCTAGATATAGAAAATGAGACTTGAAGGGCTTAAAACTGAAAATATGAAAAGTTTAAGGGCTTGGATGTGGGTTTTGCCAAATTTAAAATGCTTGAAGCTTTTAAGTTCTCTGGAATTGAGGATCCCAAATTGCATATCTAACACTTTAAGGCAATGATATCTATAGTTCTATGTCTAACAAATAATCAGATTTGGGGTATTATTTTCATTCTCTTTACAAGGGTCTACATTAACTTGGCATTTGTATCTTGATAATATACCCTCAATAAAATTGGAAAGAAGTAGCTAGCCAGTTTCTTAAGCACTACTTTTACAATATTTAGATTAAAGTCTCATTGCTTGAGTTGCAAAGCCTAACTCAAAAGCGTAATGAGCATTTTGCTAACTATATTACAAGGTTTAGGAAGTAGGCCACTTGCATGAGAAATCGTCCTAATGAAGTTGATCAAGTTAGAATAGCTTGAGAAAATGTACGAAATAGTATCCACTAAGAAATTGAGTTAATGAGCTTAAGGTCATTTACGGATTTGTACTATATTCGGGTTTAAGCTGAGAGGATTACTTGGTTTAAGAAATATACTTTAGTTCAAAAAGTAGGTATCCAATCTTCTTATGCACCAAAGTAAGCATCATCATCGTCATTTATTGTTGCTAATATAAGACCTCCAAGATAGTTCTCTAAGTTTCTACTGCCACTCTCCAATGTATTTAAGAAGTTATGCAAAAGTATAGTGATAAACCCACTTGAACAAAGGCTATTACTTAATATGCTTTCTCATTCTCATAAGCTTAATGAATTATATAAGTATCACTAGTAAGTAGGTCGTAATATTGATGAATTCTTCAAGCTTAAGAATGGCATTTAAGATCTCATTAACTAAGGAAAGATTCCAAATCTGAAATAGTCAAAGAACACCAAGCTAAGGGTATGATGGTGACTAATAAGGAAGCAATTGACAAAGACTACTCAAAGAAATAGTTTGACAAAAGTCAATAACAAGAAAATAACTAAGAAGGAGAAGACTGGGTGATTATTGAGCAACTAAATGCAAAATTTGACTTTCTAATCACATATACAGTCCTACTAGTTCATATGTCCTTTTGAAGATGTAGTTCCTAAAGGATGGGAATTTTAAGAGTGATTTAATGTCCAAAAAAAAGTTGTGTGAGATATTCTGGGATAACCATTAGGAAAATATGATTTCATGGTTAAGTACACTAAACCACCTTCAGCAAACATTCTAATCGAGTCCATTATCCCGATAAGATGGGAAAAAGAGTTTGATGACATGAATATAATAGAGTGCATTGATAATTTACCTTCTAAATGATAGTTTCTTGGAAGAAGATAAAGATTCTAATGTCCTTTCTCAAGATCTTGCTAAGATAAATGAATTATGAAGTGATAAAGAGGCTGATAACAATGTTAATCACATCACAAAAAGTAGGAAGCATTACCTTGATCCACCCATTCCTCAAAAATATGGGACATCTGCACAAGACATAGGAAATATAGGGTGATTGAAGAAGTAGATAAGGATGTTATGCTAAGGCAATTAAAGTAAACAAAAGTAAATACTAGTGTTAGGGATGATACTAATGGTTTCAACTGATTATACTCCTTATGAGTTGGTTACACTAATGGATTTAAAGATGATACAAAGATTTCCTTTCTGAGAAAGACTTGACAGCCGGTTAAGGAAAACCACAAGTATACGGATCATTCAAGTAATATAGTGGATTAAGTATAAGTGTCATTACCATAAAGATTAGTTATTAAGTATTATTTCACTTAGTTAATTAATTTTTAAACTATTTAATCAAAGATGTAAAAGCAAAATTTAAAATTAAAACTTAATTTAAGAACTTAAAAGGAATCAAATTAAACTTAAGGAACAATCAATATCAATGCAATGTACTAAGACTTTTCCTTTTACTTGGTTTATTTATTAACTTAAACTATTATTACCATAACTTGACTTAAATTTTCATACATATGATGCTTGCCTACTTAAGTTCTTATAATTCTCTCTTAAGTAGTTATAAGGTTGTTTATCTAAGTCAATTATTAGTTACAACTTTTGGATTCTCGCCTCACTAAGCATAACCAAATAAATTATTAACTAAACTTAAGCAAAAAGGTAAATCATACAATATTAACAATTAATAGGCATCTCTACTCATATTAAAGTTAATAGATATTATTCTAAATCTTAAGCATTAATTACCTCTCAGTCTCATAATACTTAAACAAATCATTTAATTCTATATTTAAGAATAAAACATATATTATCTCTTAATCTCCATATACTTATTAAAAATACAACTGAAACCATTACACATAAGAATAATACTTATATGCAAGAAAATTCAAAGTTAAATTATAGTAAAAATCTAAGTCAATACTTCCCCAAGCTATATCACTCTAGTAGATAACGAGTTTAGTTATACATGATAATGGTTACAAGAACATAAATTATGCTAGCTCTTGCAAACATTATAAGAAAATATAAGAAGAAGATATTAGAAATACCCTAAAGTTGTCTTTAAGCTTTAAATGCATGAACTCCACATTTACAATCTTGTAGTTAATGCTAAAAACCTATATTACTAAGAATTTGAATGAACTGAATGCTTTTATGTAGCTTAAAAATGATGATGATTATTATTTCAATTAAGCTCCTTTATAAACTGCAAAGTAGTCCTAGTTGAAGTTGGATGTGAAAAGACCTTGAAAAAGTAAATTAGAATGGAATTAAGTCACTTTAATAAAGTCAAGCTCCTATTTTGCTTCCAGTAGCATGATAATATGCATAATCATGCTACCCTTTTGGCACTACCATACTACTCCTCTAACACGATCATACTCATAGCCATGCTACTGGAAGTTTCAACTTCATTCTTTTCAACCTTCAAGTACGACCATGAGCACAATCGTGCACCTTCTTAACATTTTTGCCTTGCTTGTTTGGGGTTTCCTTAAAACTCCAAAACACTTCTAGTCAACTTCTAACATGATTAACCTTGCAAAACATGGAAAATAACATCAAAACCTACTAAAATGCCTATGATACTAATAAATTAAAATACCATTAAACTAATCTTGAAATCTAAGGATTCCTTTCTTATTCTTAGCCTTAACAAATTCTATAAACTAAACCCTAATCCAACATGAATGCAAAATAGTTAAGTGCAATCCTAATTAAACTTAGTTTAACTATTATTTACTAATTAATTATACAATAATAAGTAAAAATAGTTAAATAATAACTCAAAATATGTCCAATATACAGACTTATCAATAATTGATGGTTAGAAGCACCATTGATGTCACATTCGTGTCCTTAGAACAACAAATCAAGAAATTAATATTAATAATTTAATAATAATTTAACATAATATTGGTTAAATAATTGAAAAAGAAGGGCTTAATTAGAGATAAAGGAAATACAATTGTGGTGAAGTCAAAAGAAACTAAAAACAAATAAGGATTTGATTGAAATGAAGAAAGAGGATGGGGGATTTAAAGAAAACTTTTGTGATAAGGTATCAAGTGCTCATATATGCAAAAGGACACCTGTTAGCAAAAAAGAAGAGAGAAGAAGTTATGCTAAAAACACAGGAGAGGGGAAGAAAAGAGCATTTTGCTATGGAAATTAAAGAACGAGAAGAAAAAGGAGAAATCTATAGTAGATAAGGGTGTAATCGAGTCAAAATTTTAAAAGTTAATGTTCAATTTGTCTGAAAATAAATGAACTCAAGTCGAGCTTGAGCTCGTTAATTTTAAAAACTCTAGCTCAAGCTTGGCTCAATTCATGAGCTAGGTGAGCTTAACACACTATGCAGCTAAATGGCTCTATCCACTACAACTAATTGGCTTAACTTGCCTTTTGACTACATGGTTTACAAATGTGCTAAACAATGACATTTTATAGACTATTCATTAACTTTTCCTTTTTCTCATTTTCAATGTGGGAATTTTAAACTCTAAAATTCTATACCATAAAAATTTATATTCTCCTTGCAACTTTTCTTTTATTTTCTATTCAATGTGGGATTCTAAAATTGAGCATTATACATTATAAACACATTTTTTCCATACATTTTTTTCTCCAATATACTTATTTTCTTAAACTAAAAATTAAATAACTAATTGATACCATGAGGAGGTTCGGCCATGGAAATGGAGCCCAGCAGGCCTATAAGGCTCAAAAACCCTTGATACCATAATGGGGTTCGGCCCATGGAAACGGAGCCAAGTTTGCCCATGAGGCCCAAAATTCCTCATTTCTCCCAGACTAAAGAAAGCCGTTGGATAATGATAGCGACAAAAGTAAGTACAACCAACAAACCAATAAGGAAAAGACATGTCAACATGGTAGGGGAGAATCCTTACACTACATCGTCGCCATCATGCCTATACAAGCCACGTTGAGACAACTGTAGCAGCTTTGCAAATGTCATATGCCTGGCAGGCCTTTGCGCGACAAAGGTGACGTCTAGCGGTGTGCACCCAAACTATACTCGCACAACTCATCCAACTAGCAAGGATGTGCATGGCTAGAACGGAGTATGCAAATCACGAAATAGTACTTGCCTCGACCCATCAAACGACACCTGACACCAGGTAAGGGTATATATATACACCCCTGAATAGAGAAAGTGGTAGGCAACCCTAAAAACGCTGAAAAACCCTAGTTCCATTAGCTTTCCTTCTTCTTCTTCTATTTATCTGACCATTAGAGTGGGTTTGCCAGGGCCCCGCTCGACGAACCCCCTCACCGACTTCTATTTTGAAGGCACTCTCGTCACATCGAAATGAACTGGAAGTATCATAGGTGCAGTGAGCGTGGATAATAACAATGTTTATAGAGAAGAATGGAAAGTCTTCAAGCCATCAAATCCCTCAACCAACCCTCGCCAGACCTAAACTTCTATACACATCACAATAAACTTAGACTAACCTCTCGGCTTTATTAGAAAATGACCCCTCATCTGACATAAACACCACCAAACTATCCTCACATACCCAGAACACTCCACTCCCCATTATTAACCCTAATTTGGTACTCACTCCGGAGATGGCTACCATAATAGCTGTATTCCGAGAGCTAACAGAGGCGATCAAGAAGTTAATGGAGAATGTGACGGCTCAAAAACTCTTGAGGGAGGAAACAGGGAAAATGATAGTGGAGAAAGATGCCGGCGAGGTCATACCACTTAGAGGAGAGGTGTAAATGAGAATGCCATCAGAAAGATGAGAGACGAGGTAGAAATCCAAGCCCGAGGTGCATGAAAAACTAAGGGTAAGGAGAAGATGGTAATGGATGAGGAAGATTTTACAGGGTTCACGGGTAATATCAGAGTATACATGGACCAAGAACAACTCCTACAAATGATCCAGAAGGTGGTGAGAAGTATGAAGCCGGACGGAGATGGGAAGGGTTCAACCTCAGGGATACCTCTCCGCTTTCAGATGTAATCATCAACGATCCTTTCCTCGACAAGTTCAAGATGCCACCCAGCCATATCAATACCTATAGGACCATCATCCATTTGTAGTCCACTAGAGATTCGATTCTTTGTAAGGTGTTTCCTACCACCTTGAAAGGCGTAGCACAAGAGTGGTATCAAGGTTTGCATAACAGATCTATCTCTAGTTTTGCTTAATTATCCCAGGCCTTTATAGCTCGGTTCGTCATATGCATTCCCCTCAGGAGAGTTTCAGCAGATCTCCAAAAGTTATCACAAAGGGAAACAAAGTCCTTGAGGGACTTTGTGGAAAGATTCAATAAGGAGGCGGTTCAGGTAGATGATTTGGACATACTCATTACTATAAAAGCCCTAGTCATGGGAACCACTTGCAAAACCTTGTACGACTTTTTAACTTTGCTCCCATCATCAACACTCCCTAAGTTGATGGGTAGAGCATCCTAGCACATATGGTTTGAAGAGTCAACGATTGTAGATAGTAACCAACCAGCCAAGTGGAAACCTTCAGCTCCTTCTCCTGAAAGGTGCGAGAAAGAGGAGGTGGCATACGACCAGGAGTATGAGTATGAAACTCAAAGAAAAAGAGGGGGATGAAGGGAGAACTCTATGCAAGAGAAAACCAAAAGGCCTCCAAAGAAGCATACAGTAGCTCTAAAAGGAGCGATAGAATCTCCCCCTATGGAGACTATATAGAGCAAGAGGGAGGAAAGGATAGGCCATCACAGGAAAGAGAAGCACATGAATCAAAGCTATCCACCTATAAGTTAGAATAAATCAATGACAAACCTATGCCGAGAACTTGGAATGCTTTGAACTTAAAGAAGCACCACCAGTAGAGGTAGAAACACTATGTTTATGTCTTTTGCTAATGTCTTTTATGTTTCCCTTGCATGAACTTTATATTTTTAATGAACTACGCTAATGAAAGGCAATGAAAAGAAGGTGTAATGCCATATATTATATGATTCTCAATATAATGGGCCCCTCAGGGTGACGAACCGCCTAAGAGGAGTCCCTTAAGTATAATGAACCCCTCAACAGAACTACCTGAGAGGAGTTCTTAAACACAACGGGCCCCTTAGAGTGACAAACCACCCGAGAGGAGTCCCTTAAGCATAACAGACCCCTCAGCGGAATGACCCGAGGGGAGTTCTAAAACATAACAGGCCCCTCGGCTGAATGACTCGAAAGGAGTTCTTAAACATGACAGGCCCTTGAGTGGAATGGCCTGAGAGGAGTCCTTAAATATGACAGGCCCCTCGGAATAATGAATCACCTGAGAGGAGCCCTTACGTGTAATACTCCTTAAAATGATGGAATCACCTGAGAACCCCCTTATAAGACCTCGACACACCGAAACCGTCCCAAGGAAGTGCTTAAATTATTATACCCACAGATTTACATGACTAGTCATTACTAATAAATTATGGTGACAAATCATCCACACATGGCCCAAGCGCCAATTCTCTAGTACAAGAAAACCACTCAAAGTGGAATCGCTAAAACAACTGAGATGGCTGACATACAAAATGACAAAATCAAGCCAAAGTAGAGATATATAGCAAACATAGTCACATCAATAAAAAGGACACACCAAGGGGACGCTTTGACAAAAATTGAACATTAATGATTAAAACTGAGGGGGGAAACCATCACACCTCCATAAAATGGTCAAGACCAATATTTACAAACCCCATAGCACAACGAATTGCCTAGGCGGAGCAATTACAATATTTATAAGCCCCTCGGTGCGATGAATTGCCTGTATGGATGAATTATTATTTATTTCCCCTCAGCACGATGAATCACCTATAGGGATGAATTATTAATTCTTTCCTCTCAGTGCAACAAATTGCCTATAAGGATGAATTATTATTTATTTCCCCTCAACGTAATGAATCGCCCGTAGGGCTGAATTATTAATTCTTTCCCTTCAGCGCAATGAATCGCTCACAGGGATGAATTATTATTTATTTCCCCTTAGCATGATGAATCGCCCACAGAGATGAATTATTAATTATTTCCCCTCAGCGTGATGAATTGCCCGTAGGGATGAATTATTATTTATTTCCCCTCAGCGCGACGAATCACCCGCAGGGATGAATTATTAATTCTTTCCCCTCAGTGCGACGAATCACCCATAGGGATGAATTATTATTTATTTCCCCTTAGTGCGATGAATCGCTAGTAGAGATGAATTATTATTTCTTTCCCCTCAGCGTGATGAATTGTCGGCAAGGATGAGTCATAATTTTTTTATTTCCCCTCGATGCGATGAATCGCCCACAGGGATGAATCATTATTTCTTTTCCCTCAGGGAATCACCCACAGGATTGAGTCATAATTTCTTTATTTCCCCTTAGCGTGACAAATCGCTTGTAGGGATGAATGAATCATTATTTCTTTCCCCTCAATGCGACGAATCACCTGCAGAGATGAATCATTATTTCTTTATTCCTTTCATCGCGATAAACCACCCGTAGGGACGAATCGCCTATGGATGAAACGTGAACTTCAATTTTGCCTAGTGAGACTAATCGATTGTGAGAATGAAACGTCATCACCTTATTCCCCTCAATATGATGGATCGTCTACACTTTACTCCCCTGTGTGGGACATATCAAGATGGTAACTTGGATCCCCTTAATACGCTTCCAAGAAATGTTGAAATAAATTTAATTAGTTGGGCTAACTCCTAAAAATGGAAACGCTCTGAAAGAATGTCAATAAGAATGCGCCAATGACCCCTTTTATCATTTTATGAAAACTTTTAGTGTAATAAATCACCATGTAAGTGACGAATCACCTATAAAAGTGAATCAAACATGCTTCGAATCCAAGCATTCAATTGATTCTCAGTAACAGTCAACACACGAATAGATTAGTGGAAGCACATACCAAAGAATAAGTGGTGGATCGAGGTACGTATCACACGTTGAACATAAATGATCAACGATTGCAGGGGGAACCCTAATACCATGAGGAGGTTCCGCCTATGGAAATGGAGCCTAGCAGGCTTATAAGGCCCCAAAACCCTTGATACTATAATGGGGTTCGGCCTATGAAAACGGAGCCCAGTAGGCCAATGAGGCCCAAAAACCCATGCTGATCCTCTTCCTCATTTCTCCTAGGTTGATGAAAGTTATTAGACAACGATTGTGATAAAAGCAAGTACAAGCAGTAAACCAATAAAAAAAAGACACGTCAGCATGGCAGGGGAGAATCCATACACCAAATCGTCACCAACACGCCTACACAAGCCACGTTGAGAGAACTGTAGCAGCTCTACAAATGTCAGATGCTTAGCAAGCCTCCGCGTCACAAAGGTGACGTCTGGCAGTATGCGCTCAAACTGTACCCGCATAACTCATCTAGCTGGGAGGGATGTGCATGGCTGGAACGGAGTATGCAAACCACGTGAACAATACTTGCCTCGACCCATCAAATGACACCTGACACCAGGTAAGGGTATATATATGCCCTTGAATAGAGAAAGTGGTAGGCAACCCTAAAAGCGCTGAAAAATCCTAGTTTTATTGGCTTTCCTCCTTCTTCTCCTACTTACTTGACCATCGAAGTGGGTTTGCCGGGACCCCGTCCGGTGAACCCCCTCACCGACTTTTGTTTTGCAAGCACTCTCGTCACCTAAAAACAGACCGGAAGTATCACTAATTATAATTGAGTTTTAGTTTCTAAATTTATAATAACTTTTATATTTTTTTAACTAGTACCTTATACTATATGATATCTCAAAATTTTTTGTGAAATTTTAGTTTTTACAATGTTTCACTTAGAGAGAAAAAAAATAAATCAATGGTGTTTCACCTTTTTAATTTTGACTATTTTCATGTTTAAATTGATTTGTTAAATTTACCATGTTGTATTTACTTAATGTTATTATTGATGCTAATATAAATTAAAATTAAAAATATGTCATTGTTTGTTATATTTAATAATGATTATTTACTTCATACTACATTACTATTTCGTTATATTTACTCAAAATTATAGTTACTTAAGACAAATGCTAATTTACTTCAAAATTATAAAAATTATCATGAAATGAAAATTATATTTAATAAAATTAGATGTACACCCCTAATTGAGAATGGGTCCTAAACTAGGGATGTACAAGTTTAGGATATTCATCTAGTCACAGATCGAGGCCTTGAGAGAGAGTTATTGGAGCTATTTAGTGTTGAGGGTACTTTTAAGACAATAGTGAAGATAGGTCCCATTGAATTTGTTGTTGAATTTGTGGTGCTGGATATTCTAGCCACATATGGGTTACTTTTGAGTTTTGAGACAACTTATACTTTTCTTCTTATTTTATGCATGTCAAAGGTTTCATCAAGTTTCCTTTCTCTACACTTCCTTTCCACTTTACTAAACACATCCAAACAAAGTTTAAAGAGAAATTAACGCAATGAAGGGGTTTACTGTACAATTAAGTGTGCACTATGTTTCACTTTGATATTGGATTGAATTTTTTTTTTTCAATCATTTAGATTTTATTTTTATTTCAAGCCAAAGTTACTCAAATTTTTTTGGCCAAATTTATCCTTCGTCTATGTTACAATGAAAATAAAAATATTCGGTAAATATTCACCATAGATACAACTAACTTTGCTACACTTGCCTAAAGTAATCAAATTCAAAACTTAACAAAATAAATAAAAAAATCTCTAATCCCCATATAACTCTCAGATCTTGGCATACTATTTGTTTCTCTTTATTTCTATTCATGCAAGAACTAAATCTAAAAATAATGTATTAGAAAACTAAAACGTAATAGGAATGAAGAGGGTGAAAACTTTAAGGATTAGTTTTTCTTTTAATTTATTTTTGAGTCCGAATACTTTCAACCCCATACGGTGAAGTGTAGGAGAGTTAGCTACATATATGGCAAATATTTACTTTGAATATTTTTGTTTTGGTTGCTAAATTTATCTGAAAAATATTTGAGCATCTTCGGCTTAAAATGAAAATAAAAAATAAAAATTAATGATAAAAAATTGAGAATGTGGTATCTAAGTGAAACATTGTGCAAACTTAAGCGAGCAAAGGTGCAATAAACCCCGCAATCGCGCGTGTGGACTTCTTTTTTTCCCGCCGTTTAGACTACTCTTAATAAATGCCACTCCCGCTGTCTTCTGTCACACTTTCTCGTATAAAAAATCCCTCCCAAAATCTTTCTGGCCAAAACCCTACTTTCTTTCTTTCTTTCTTTCTTTGTTTGAATCGATTAAATATCAGTTCAGTAATCGATACCTAAAAATATTTGTCGAAACGACAATGGAGCTCCGTTCTCGCAGAAGTTTCCCTAAACGCTCAATCGATGGTAAATTCTTCATCTTTTTGGTGATCTTTTGATTTTTTTTCGCTTTCTTTTCTTGTTATCTGTTTGTTGTAGGGATGTTTTTTTTTAAAAGGAAACTTTAGGGTTTTTTTTTTTTAAAAAAAATGGTTGAGCTTTATTGAGGGTTTTAATTTGTTGTAGAGATTAAAATCTTGAAATGCAATTGAGCGAGTGTGTGTGTGGGCTTTTGATTTGTTATGATGCTACAGGAAATGAGCAACAGGGAAATGATGGTAATGAAGTTGAAGGCGATGAACTTTATGGCAGTGGCAGTGGCCCTGATGACAATGACTTGTATGTGGTGTCTTCAGATTCTGATGACGGCATCTCTGGTGATGACTGTTTTCTTTTCATCCTTCTCTATAAACACACACACACACTCACATGCACACATATAGAGACTTTACTGGTTTAATTTTGATGATTTGGTTGTGATGATTTAAACATTTTGGAAATGTATTTTAAAGATATGCGAATTTGATTAAATAAATGATGCATGTCAAATGAAAGGGTAGCCAAGCGTGCAGTGATATTATATTATTAATGTTTTGAAATGTAATCAGTTGTAGGTGAAGAAGATAGTGTTCTGGATTTATGTAATGAACAACAACCAGCACCTGCTTATTTACCAATGGTAGTTCCAAATGATTTAGGTCGAGTGAGAAAGAAGCGTACCTATGCCTCAAGAAGGAAGAAGGGTAAAGATGAGGGAAAGCCTGTATTGATGTGGGAAATTTGGGAAGAACAGAATGAAAGATGGATTGATGAGCATGTAACAGAAGACATTGATTTGGATTATCAGCAGGGAACTGTGACTGAAACAGCCGAGCCACCAGCAGAGTTGACAATCCCTTTGTTAAGGTACCAAAAGGAATGGTTGGCTTGGGCTTTGAAACAGGAAGAGTCATCAACCAAGGGAGGAATTCTTGCAGATGAGATGGGAATGGGGAAAACCCTTCAGGCAATTGCCCTTGTCCTTGCAAAACGAGAAATCTTTCACCAATTTAATGAATACACTGCAGCCACATTGTTACCAGGTTCATCCGTTGATCCGAATAGAATCAGACCCACACTCGTAGTCTGTCCTGTGGTTGCTGTAACTCAGTGGGTAAGTGAGATTGATCATTACACTACAAGAGGAAGTACCAAGGTACTTGTTTATCATGGGGCCAAGAGAGAAAAGGGCTTTAGAAATTTCTTAGGTTATGATTTTGTGATAACAACATATAGTATTGTTGAGGCGGAATTCAGAAAATACATGATGCCACCTAAGAAAATGTGTGATTACTGTGGGAAGTCATTTTATGAAAACAAGCTTGCTACTCACCTTAAATATTTTTGTGGGCCTGATGCCATTAGAACTGCAAAGCAATCTAAGCAAGCTAGGAAAAAGCTGAAAATTGTATCCTCAGTGCCTATGGAAAAAGCAGGAGCTAGTAAAGATAAGAGTCATGAAATTCAGGATGATGTAACAAGGGGTAGGAGAAAACGGAAACAGCATGAGGTTACGGAGACGTCAGAAGTTGAACAAGCCTTACTTAAAGAAAAATCAGTTCTGCACTGTATGAAATGGGAGCGTATTATTTTGGATGAGGTTAGTTGGCATGAAATAACTCTGCTGGATTCTTTATTTCTCCTTTGAATTTGCAATTGACACTGATATTGGGTTTTGAGTTTAAAGCAAAAAGAACTTGGTTTTATGATATTCTGCATTTCCTTACCCTTTCTATATTTTCATGTGCATGCTAGCCAGTTAATGTTTATTTGCGGTTGATACATTAATAAATATTGGTGAATGTTTTCCTAACTTCCATCCTCCTTAGGAGTTCCATGATTATTTATGTAAGTTCTTATATAATTTGAAACTTCTCTTCGGCTTTCTACCAATATTAACTTCTGGCTCCTTTCTTATGATATATTTACCTTAAGTTTTCATGGAAACTGTCGGCAGAAATGCTAAATGTACCATTTGGATGGTTTATATTTTATCATTGCATCTATGTTCTTGCATTTGTGATTAGGATTATCTCAGGAAAGTGATCATGACATTATAAGTGATGTTTACTGAATTTAAGCCATTGAAATGGAATTGACAGTTGGGAATTCATTACTAAATAATTTTGCTTCCATTTATACAAATGAGTTGGTGGCTATAGTTCTTTGTTACAGATTTCTAATTGTAAATTTAGAGTAACAACTTGTATGAATTATCACCTTTACATTATCGTCAACACATAGGAATCTAAATTTGTTATTGACGAGTTATCTTCTTATATTTTCTGTTATTATTACTATTATTTTTCTTATTTCAGTCTTGTTCTTATTCTTTTATTTCCTTACAATTTTTTCACTATTTTTTTGTAGTCTTTCTGCTGTTTAAGGTCTTAACCTCACTTTTGCTTTTTGAAATTAGTCATCTTTCTCTTATATTGCACATGATAACTATGTAAGATGTATCTATTTGTCTTACTACTTTAACATAAATATATTCTAGTGATTTTAAATTTTTTCACAAGTTTTTGTGGAATATAATTTACGTGGTTTTTGATAACTATAGAAAGACAATAAACATTAAAATCAATTTGTTAGTTGTTATTACTAAATTTCATTTCCATTTAGAGCTTTTTATTTTCAATTATAAAAAAGTATTTTTAAATTGTAATTGAATATGACTTTTCATAAACAAAAAAAAAACTGACTTGATTGTTTCCCTTATTTTATATGCATGCATTTCTCTCATGATTACAAACTTTGAACTTAAGGATGGTTTATTTTGACAGATTATGAAACTTGCTCCAATTAGGTTTTGGGAATTCTACAACATATGTAATAGTGGTACATAATCATGTCATCTCAAATCAATTGTGTTAGTGGTAGTCCAAGTGCTTTTTATGTATGTAATGCTATAACGTATGTTTTATTTGTGTAGTGACATCTAATTTTACATTTTTTGCTTCTAGAAAACTACTGTTACCATATGTGCTTTATGCATGTTTATCTTAGTTCTTCTCCCTCTCTCTAATCTGTTTCTTTTCTTTTCTTTTCTACCCCTATGTTCAAGATAGGCTCATTATGTGAAAGATAGGCGTTGTAATACTGCAAAAGCAATTTTTGCTTTAGAATCTTCATATAAATGGGCTCTAAGTGGCACTCCCCTTCAAAATCGAGTTGGAGAACTTTATTCTCTAGTAAGTTTACTGTATGTTTAGAACTTTAACTTAAATTATTGGGGCTTTGTTGTTCCAACTTATGCAGCTGAGCTTCCACATACACAGGTACGCTTCCTGCAAATAGTACCATACTCTTATTACTTCTGCAAGGATTGCGATTGCCGAATACTTGACCATAGGTATTGTTCAATGCTCAAATATGTTTATGGTCCAACTCACTTATGAATCTAAAATAAAGCTGATGATAAATGAGTATGCTTGTTTCTGCTAGGTAAACTGTAGCTGTAAATGACCTTTTCAGTTTATGTGCCCACTTTCTCAAACAAGCTGTATTGGAATGGACTTCTATATCAATTAGTTGTCATTTTAATGGGATGGCACCTATTGACCTATGCCATTATGAACTTATGATATTGAATGCTATTGATGCCAGTCACATATTTCACCTTCACATGACATGCCACCCTCATTTTAGATATTAAATATTTTTTAGACTTGGAATCTCATTGGCAATTGACAATCAGGCTATTTGTTGAATTCACCTAAGTAGCACGGAATTGGAAATAGAAGGAAACATGAAAATGGATACCGCTAAAAGGATTTTTAAAAAAATAGATGAGATGTAAATATGGGGGAATGTCTAAAATATAAAAATATAAGGGTATATAAATAAATATTATATATTTTAAAAATTTATAAATAAATGTTGAAAAACTGTCCATTGCTATCAATTAATTGTATAATTATAAAATTTTTTGTTTAGTTTAGAAAAATATAAAGTCTTTTTTGAATTTATTTTCTTTCTTGTTTTTGGAAAATATTGAAGAAATGTGTTTCCAATTTCCTAATTTTTCAAATTTGCAAAAATGGCTTTGAAACTTTTTCAAGGAATTTCTTGAAGTTTTTGAAACATGGAAACACCTACTGGTTGAATTTTCTGTGCTTTTAGAGGAATTAACCTTACATGTGAATAAGCAAGAGCCTAGACCATGTGACTCATGTTCCTTTATTCATAAAGCAGTCAGTTTTTTTCCTTCCTAATTCATTTCTCTTTCCTCTCTGTCTCTCTATTAATTTCTTAGGTTCATTTTTATTGTCAGCTGAATCTTTTTTTTTTCCCTTTTTTGGTGCTATCTTTGTCTTTTTTAGAGTGTCTGACTGTTGAGATGGTTGCAAATTCAAGTCATGTTTTGTCTCGCTATCTATGTTCACTTTTTCTTTTGTCTCTCTATGTCTCTTTCTTTTTTTTTTCCTCGTTTGAATCATGATTGACTGAGGGTTTGATAAACCTTCTGTTTGTCACATGTTCGTTAACACAATGCTTACTTATAGGTCATCAGCACAATGCTCAAGCTGCCCTCATAGTTCTGTAAGACATTTTTGCTGGTGGAACAGAGTAAGCTCGGCAGAAAACTTCTCTGCCTTCTTAAATGGCATATTTATTTTGTGGTCTATATATTGTTACATATGCATTCATCCTAATACATGCTCTTTCCTTGCATAGTATGTTTCTAATCCAATGCAAGCTTATGGAGCTGATCATAAGCGAAAAAGTGCAATGATATTGCTCAAACACAAAGTTCTAAGGAACATAGTGCTTAGACGCACCAAAAAGGGCAGGGCTTCTGATCTTGCTCTTCCTCCTAGGGTGGTAAGTTGACCAACTAATATTTAAAAATTGCAACTTCCGTAGCTTGTTCTAGATGGTTTTATTTCATTCCTTTGACACTTTCTTCTGAAGGTTACGTTGAGACGTGATACTCTGGATGTTAAAGAAGAAGATTACTATCAGTCTTTGTATAATGAAAGCCAGGCACAATTTAATACGTAAGCTTTCTTCCTCAGTGTGGTCTATATTATTCTCTTAAAATGCTCTTCACGCTAATGCTTTATGCGTTCTATTGTTCTATTTCTGATGTAAATGTCTTGAATCAATTTTACACTAAATCTAGCATGATCAACAGCATAATTTGTGTTAGTGCCATGACTAATTGCCTCTACAGATATGTTCAGGCTGGAACCGTGATGAATAATTACGCACACATATTTGACCTTCTCACTCGGTTGCGGCAGGTGAAAATTTCTCCATTATGAAAGGTTGATCTATCTAATTGGGTACCTTGGTGCTGTATGCAAAATCACCATTTACTTATAAACCAGTTGTGGCACGGTGTTACATAAAGAGAGTTTGAAATGAGTATCTAGCCAGGTCTGAGCTTATGTGGCTGATATATTTATGTATGGCATGAATGAACATACTAAGCAAATGACTACTGCTAAGCAAATTTGTCCAGATCCATCATTTTTGTCTGTTGGAAAATAGACACGAAAACTTTCACATTTGCTTCTCAATGTAAGAAATATGTGATGCAGAGGGTTGGGTGGTGGTGATTTGTACTCTTGTGTCCTGATTTTGTTTAAATCTGAGAAACTCATTCTTTGGAAGACTTCTGATTACTTTGTCTTTCTAAAACATTAACATTTTATTTTGAAGGCTTCTGATTTAAAATATGATACGAAGTGCTTTTCATAATTTGGGTGATGTTTTTTTTTAGCTAGGAGTCCTGGCTGTCTTCTCATTGTTTTATGCTTCTATTGGAAAGAAATAATTTTGAGTTTATGTTATTGGAGGAAGAAATGGTTTATTTATTTATTTTTTTTCCATAAACTGTTTTATCCTTAAGGTAAATCTTGTCCACTGATTGTTCTTGTCTCTCTGTACAAAATAACAGGCAGTTGATCATCCTTACCTTGTTGTATATTCTAAAAGTGCAACACAAAGAGGAGGAAATTTGTTTGATGCTGATAATACGGAGCAAGTCTGTGACATTTGCCATCATTCAGCTGAAGATCCTGTGGTTAGTTACTTTTATCTGTAATTGTGTTTCTTCTTTTATTTTCCTTTAGGTATTTGATTTTGCCCCTCTGCCCCATCTAAATCCTTGCTCTACCCTTTACCCTTCGTTTGGATGGGGTGTAAGGAAGGTAAAGGAGGGGAAGGTAAGGGAGGGGTAAGATTTTGTCCTTGTTTGGGAACAAAATTTTTAAGGAGGGTAGGGAGGGGTAAACCTTACCCCTGCTTCACCTTCAAACGTCACTTTTTCTTACAACTCAAATTGGGGGGTAAGGAGGGGGAAGGAAGGGATTATAGTTATAAGAATTGTATTTTGACTTTTTTTTATCCTTTTAAAATTTTCTTATTTTCTCACTAATAAAGGCTATTCATGTAATTTTTTTTATTTACCTTTCCCTTCTTAAATGAACTTCTCCGAAACAAGATTAAAAGTTATCTTTACCTATCATTTCCCTTACCCTTACTTAAACTTACCCTTGTTAAATGAACCTTCAGCTCACCCCTTCCAGACAAAGGGTTTGGCTCAAGATCTTTTCATCAACTTTCTATACTCTTTAGGTGCTGTTGATTTGCAGAACTAAAAGGGTTACTTAGCGGGACTAAAAGGGTGGGAATGCAAATGAAAGTTCATTCAAATTTCCCAGTCTCTAGCACATGACTCCCACATTGATATGACAATCAGGAGATAAAGGTTTATGTAATAATATTACTCTCATTTATTGTGTTACCAAGTAGTAAACATTCAAGGAATGAAAATGAATACTTGATTCCTCCCTTTTTTTTTCTTTGTTCCTTGAAAGTATGTGGGGTACTTGAGTGAGGGGTCCTGTTCTCCTGATAGCCTGGTTATATGGAATAATTGTTTTTAATATTGCTGCTGATGTGTAAATAGTTGTCCAAATTTCTGAATTTATTTTAAATTTAATTTAACTTGGGTATTGCAGATATGATGCCCATTTAACATGAATGAAAAATGCAATAAGCTTTAACTTGTTGCCCTAGTGAATTTGGAATTTTCAGTTCAAGGTGCCTCTTCTTTTGGATTTTTAATATGCTGATATCTATGCTTTAGATTTAATAACTTGCTCTCTAAATGACGTACATCTTCTCAGCATTTACTATGTAAAGAAATAATGCCTATTTATATTTATCCCATGCTTATTGTCTGCATGCTATCATAGCTTGAGTAGTTAAAAAAGCAAAGAATATCCTTTGATCATCAGTTATGGAAAGGAAAATCTATTTTTCCAGTAAAGTTTTCTAACAAGCAAAAGATGCTTTGGTTTTGTATTTTTGCTTGTTTATTGGCTCTCATTGCTTTTTGGTTTTATAAATATAATAAACATGATCAGCACAACTTCTTTTTATTCATTTGCCTTTCACTTATTATTTCAGGTTACCTCATGTTCCCATGTCTTCTGTAAGGCTTGTCTGCTTGATTTCTCTGCTTCTTTGGGACAAGTCTCATGCCCCACCTGTTCTACTTTACTTACTGTTGATTTGACTACAAAAGTGGATTCCGGAGATCAGACTGCTAAAACAAGAATTAAGGGCTTTAAATCCTCTAGTATTCTGAACAGAATACAGTTAAATGATTTTCAGACAAGCACAAAGATAGAAGCTTTGGTATGTTTTGAATGAAGTATTTGCACTAGTTTGAGTCAATTTATAGAAATTGCTTCTATGATCTGCAGAGCATTGCATGTGTATTTGTTATATTTCTGTTTTCACCATTGACTGATATTGATATATATATCTTTAAGTTTCCTCTTAAAAGGAAATTGTAAAATTTGGTTTTTTTTTTTTGGGGGTGGGGGATGGAAAGCTGTTTGGCAAAACCTGTTGAAAGAAATAAGGGTGTTTTTTAGGATACTTTCATTGATTTAGTTGATATATTTTCTGCTGTATATGCATGTTTGATCACAGCTTCTGAGGAATTATATTTATTTGTTGTAATTTAAACAAGTTTACGTGACTACAGAGGGAAGAAATAAGGTCTATGATTGAAAGGGATGGTTCTGCGAAAGGAATTGTTTTTAGCCAGTTCACTTCATTCTTAGATCTTATAAGCTACTCTCTTCATAAGGTAAAATATTTGTTTTATTAGATTTCATCTTCCATTTTTACTTGAATTTTCAGAAAAGAGACTAAATTTAATGCGGAACCTTTCTACAGTCTGGTATCAAATGTGTTCAATTAGTGGGAAGCATGTCTTTGCCACAGAGAGATAATGCTATCAAGAGATTTATTGAGGATCCAGATTGCAAAATCTTCTTAATGAGTTTGAAAGCTGGAGGTGTTGCGCTAAATCTGACAGTAGCATCACATGTTAGTGCTTCTTTCAGTATTCTGGTGGTTCAGTTTTTCACCTGATGCTCTGTTAATTGTTCAACAATGAGGCACTGCCATTAATGATAGTTATTTGTTCAATTAATTTTAACTTACTTTGTAATTCAAGTTCTTAAAAAATCAAATTGCTGTTTGAGGATCCTCTTAATTTCAGTATTTTGTTCTAAACAACAGCTTCATGTAGGTTTTCTTGATGGATCCTTGGTGGAACCCAGCTGTCGAGCGGCAAGCACAAGATAGAATTCATCGAATAGGGCAATATAAGCCTATCAGGTATTGCATTTAGTTCGAATGCAATTCGATTATAATCTGGTAGTTTTTACCTGGTGGGGCTAACATTTTCTTTCTATATATAGAATTGTAAGATTCATCATTGAGAACACAATTGAGGAGCGGATTTTGAAGCTGCAGGAGAAAAAGGAACTAGTGTTTGAAGGGTTGGTCTTTCTTGTCTTCCATATTATTCTTAATTCATGACTTCAATTGCGCAAAACCTATTTAACATTTTCTTGTATGATGTATTTTCACAGCACTGTAGGTGGCAGCTCTGATGCCCTGGGGAAATTGACAGAGGCAGATATGCGATTTCTGTTCATCACTTGAAAGGTTCTCTTAGAGGCTGTTGGAGAAACTGAAAAGCAGATAGATATTCATAATTTTGCAACCGAACGAAGTACAGTTACTCTTTGAAAATTACAAGCAACTGCTTCGTAGCCCCCAGGGCTCTTATTTTGGACATGTATATCATCATTGTTATATCATAAGCTGTAATTTTGTGTAGTCTTCTTTACTCACGAATTTCATCAAACGTAATCAGAGGATGCTTCTGATCTTATGTAATTCTCTTTTTCTGTCATCGAATGCCCCCATCCTAATGAAGGGTGGATTATCCTTTTAAGCATTTTTAAGTTCAAGTATAAAAGCTTCGGAAGCAAAAGTAGTCTATATGGAAAGTGTTAACCTAAGTTAAATTTTTTATAATGGCGAAATTAGCACTACATGGTATTAACTTAGCATCTTTTTCTTTTTCGAATTTTGGCCTATTATTTATTTTTGCAGATTTAGGCTTTCAACTTTGCGTTTTTTTATGTTATTAAGTGACTTTCCATTGGTTGGTAATATATATATATATATATTTTTGAAAAAAATTACGTTAAACTTTGTGGGTAATTTTTTTGGCCAAAGTTTCACCATGGTTCCTAAATTTCAAATCGTAAAGAAAATCGTTCCACCTTTGATTGAATTTCCAATAAAGTGTCCAAAATGAGTTTCTTACCGACAAGGCTAGTGTGGTGATGACGTGTTGGTTGATGTGGCAGGAAAGCGACACATAAATTCAACCATATTTGACATGTTAGTGTACGGTTAGATCTAATCAAAAAGCTTATGCCACGTTATACAAAATTTATTTTCCACTTCCCCTCTCCCACTCGTCATCTCTCTGAACCTTAGCTTGCTAAAATCATTGTTCGATCCCCTTCTCTCCCTCATCATCTCTCGTTTCATCCAAAATGAAATCAAAAAAATTTCTTTCAACTATCAAAATTTACATGGAATAATGAAAAATTCCTGAACTTCTTATATTGAAAATTCCAAATTTGTTTTGTAAACTAATTTCTGAAAACCCTAACTGTTAAAAAAAATATAAAAACCCTCAATTACTTGAAAGAAAGAAATTTGGGAGAAACCCAATATGGGGATGGACTTCAAAAAACTTAAGGGCCTGTTTAGTTTTGGAAAATATTTTTTCTTTTTCTTTTCCAGTTTTTCATTTTACAAAATAGAAAATAGAAAACAAAAAATCATGTTTGTTTGTTACTTTTCATTTTTCAATTTTTCATATTTTCATAAGTATTATTTTTAATGAAATTTATTTTTATAACTTTTTAATTAATATATTAATTTTTAAAAGAAAAATCTAGAAAACATCTTTTATTAGTTTTCTAAAACTTTTTATAATTGGAAAATTTGGAAAATAGTTTTCTAGTTTTCTAAAGTTAGAAAATATCATGACTAAACAACAATTTCTATTTTCCAGTTTTCTTGGAAAAGTTTTCTGAAAAACAAACATTGTTTTCTAAAACTGAACAGGTCCTAAGGGTTGTTTAGTTTTGCAAAACAAGACTTGTTTTCCAGAAATTTTTTTCAAGAAAATTGGACAATAGAAATTATTGTTTAGTTATGATAGTTTCTAACTTTAGAAAATTAGAAAACTATTTTCCAAATTTTTCAAATTATAAAAAGTTTTAGAAAACTAATAAAAGATGTTTTCTAAAATTTTCAATTAATATTTTAATATTTATTACAACCTTCTCAACCACTATTACCACCACAACCTCCATCACCACCACCACCACCTTCACCTCCACCATCACCATAACCACCACGACCACCAACCTCCACCACCATCACCTCCATCTCCACCTCACCACCATCACCTCCATCTCCACCTCACCACCACCACCACCACCACCACCACCACCACCTCCACCATCATTACAGTCTTATGATTTTGTATTGAAATTAATTAAATATGCATGATTTAATTTTTTTTTATAAAATAAATAAATTTTAAAGTAAACATTATTATATGAATCACAATAATAATTATTATTATATTTAAAAAATTATTATGATAAATTTCATCGAAAAATTATAAGTATATAAAGAAATCACGAAATAAAAAAAATAATAAACAGATTGTTTTCTATTCTTCAGTTTTCTATTTTGGAAAATGGAAGACTAGAAAACTGGAAAAAGAAAATAGAAAATACTTTCCAAAACTAAATAGCCTCTAATTGTTTTTGCCAAGTTGAAGCAACCTTAAAAACCTCATGGATGAACTCCAATCCAGGAATAAGGTTTTTTGGTTGCCGAAATATTCAGGTAAGTATATGTGAATGAGTTATATTACTAATTGGGAAAAGTACATTTAAGTATCATGTGGTTAAGACCATTTTCAGATAGAGTTGTGGTTTGTTTCGTGACAAAGAGGTACCCCCGTTAGCAAATAGCGGCATTTTCATATAACACCGTTAGGGTTGCTGACGTGGCAGGGGCAAAATTGTCCATTCGCCTTTAATAGTCAAATGAATGGTTATTTTTAATTTTGACCGGACCCACCTTATCCCACAAACCACCACCTTATTCTTCTTGCCTTAAAGTGACTTTAATCAACTTGTCCAAAAAAAAAGTGACTTTCAATCAAGTGATAGCTGTCCGTAATGATTAATTCCTTTAATGCTTTGAAGTGCTTTTTTTTTTTTTCAACAGATTGAATATTAGATTATTATTATTGTTATTATTAAATGTTCTTCTGTTATTCTGGATATATCCTAATCCTCATGTATAATATATTGTTTTCTAGAATATTTGCGTTCATTTTAACTTTATTACTATAAACTTTATAAATCTACTATAAGTGTCCATGTTTGAAAAAAAAAACTAAACTAACCATATTAAAATTAACATCTATTTGTTAAAAAAAAATTTAACATCTACATGCAGAAGCCTCATATTAATTTTCCAAGTAAAAGACCCAATGAATTATTTTAGTTGTTATTAAACTAAAGAAACTAAAACGTCCAATACTTCTATATGATTTTACTATGATGCCACAATCTCATTCTCTTTAAAAATTGTGAAATATTAAGGACATTTAAAGGTATGGAATTTATGCTATCGAAAGCAAAGCCATTCTATTGCAGCAGCAATATGAAACTTAGGTCGAGAACGTGCATGTACTAGTTTCATATTTGTTTCTTGGAATCTTTCCTGAATATCAAAGCAATTGTTGTCGCTCTTGAAATCATTCCAGCAAAATGTTGGATAACTTGAGATTTGCAAACACCAACTAACCGTGAAAGTTCTCTAGCAAAAGGGGTGTAAAATTGCTGCCAAATAAGCAAAGATTTTGAGAAAAAGTTCTTTAGATTCTAGCGTGTAAATAAAGAGTTTTTTAGAGTCATCATGAGGATTACCTGGTACCATATACAGGCAACAATTACTGGGATAAAACCAACAAAAACTTGCCATGCTACTTGAGACATCACTGCAATGATACCCAGAAGCTGGATCATTGGAAATGCAACTTCTTTAAATTTATTTGGAATTTGCATATCAACTACATTTTGGTCCATAGAAACCTATTTACAGCAGAAAATAGATCCATTAATAGACAATAAAGTTTTGCAATGACTTTTTCGAGACCAAAAGAATGGAAAAAAAATTAAGTGAATGGATAAAGCCTCCAAAATCACATAAGCAAAGTCCTAACTGAAAAGCCTAAACAAGGAAATTTACTTACTCTGCTTAGTTGGATTTTTATTTGGAATTTGCATACCCAGAAGTTGGAGTTGCATCATAGAAAGTCCTAGGTGCACGAAAGATACAGAAATGCATCTTATTAAAGAGAAGAGTTGCTGTTTTGTATCCTGATGTTACAAGAAGTGTGGATCCATCTCCTTAACAGCATCATGCCTTTCTTGTATCTCATTTATAGTGTCCAAAATCCTTCCCCTTCCTTGTTCTTGAATTGCTTTGTGCAGAAAAGTCTTACTCTCACCTGAAAATAAGAAGATTCATTTAATCAATTTGCAACCCACCAAAATTCTTGATCTAGGACAATCAAAAAGTCTCAAAATTAAATCAAAATCAAGCATCAATCACTAACCTGTAGAGATTAAGTGATCAAGTGTCCTTTAATAAGGATTTTCACTGGTGACAGTAAAATACATTCTCTGAACAGTCTCTTGATACTTAATTGACATCTTCTCTCTCAGACCACTAAAATTTTCCATAGAATCTTTAAGTTTCTTCCTTAACCCATTGAACATAGGTTCTGGTGCAGTCTGATGAAAACCCAGGTCCACAACCAGGTAAACTCCGGTTAGCAGCGTTGGACCGGTCTAAAGCCTCTAACCTGACCTTGATAAGCTTGGTTTTCTTTAATGCTTAAACAATATCAACATCCATTCTTAACCTTAAATATTTAACAGTTTTAGCGTTGTTTAGAGCGAGCCTTGCTCGCTGCAGTCGCACATGGAGAAATAAAGGTGAATTGCATGGTGAGCAGTGAGCGAAGAGGAAATGATGAGGAAAATGAAAGAGAGAATTGATTTTGTATTTTTTTTTTGAAAATAATTGATTTTTCCCTTTAAGTCAAAAGAGACGAGATAGGCCTAGTTAAAACAGACGTGGCTAATAAGGGTGAATGGACAATTTTGCCCCTGCCATGTTAGCAACCCTAACTGTGTTACATAAAAATGCCGCTATTTGCTAACAGCGTAAACTACAGGGTACCTCTTTGTCATGAAACAAACCACAACCCTTTATCTGAAAATGGCCTTAACCACAGGATACTTAAATGTACTTTTCCCTTGCTAATTTACATAATATATTTGTGTATGGTCTGATAATGTCTTTGAATTTCATAGAATCACCAATGCAACTTCTTTCAATGGGTTGATCCTCTTGTGCATGCAAGATTAAAAATTGTTATAATTGGGCTGTTAAGAAAGATTGACAGGTTGGAGAATGAGCAAGAAGAGGTAGAAAAAAAGAATGATAATAAGTCAAAAAGGAAGTGGGTTATGTTTTTCCTTGTTGTTGTATGGTGTTGTTGGTTGTTAGGATGATGTAGCTGCTGTTGTATTATGTAGTTGCCTAGTCAGTGTTGGTGTTGGTGTTGGTGTAGGTGTAGGTGTAGGGTGTTAAGAAGAAGTTGTTATGTATTTTGCAATGCAAGGGTGCAAATGTATTATGAGCATGAAATGTAAAAAGAAATTTTCAGTTCAATGGAAGAAAACATTTGTCTCTGAAAAATTTTGCAAAATAAAGTGATTGATGCAAGTTGTGTAGGAGAATTCAAACATAAATCCAAAGACAAATAAGAACAAATAAGTAAGACAAAGGAAAAAAATAATAAATAACACAAATAAGTATGAACAATTTGCTAAGTTGTTAAAACTAAAATATATATTTAAGTAGCAGTGTAACATGAAAAGAGGTTTGACACTTTGGCTGAAACAAAATATGTTAGTAGCAATTTTACATCATATATGATACTGCTAATGTTTCAACTTTGAAACTAATAAACATAGCTTGGTTTTAACTTTGAAATATAAAATTATGTTGTTTCATGAACCATCAGAGTAAAAGACCCAAAAAGTGTGCCAAAATGTAATGGGTTACATCAATAACTAAATACAAAAAACTGAGTATGCATGGCTATTTATTGCTTAGACTTCTTTAAATGTTTCATGTATCTTGACGGTACAACTCTTCCTGCTGGCCTGCCCCTTTCTGTTTGCTTTATCAACTGTTTAGATGTGGTAGAACCTGCAATTTGCAATCCACCTGTCTCAGTCATTGTGCTCCTCTAATATTCTTGGGCAGTTATGCTTCTCTGAGATTCTTGGGCATATGTGCTCCTCTGAGAATAAAATGTACACAACAACAACATCACATAATGCCAATGTACATAACAACGTCACATAATTACAAAATCATGAGAAAAATAATAACATAGCTTTGAAGGGACAATAGCAAATGAAATATGCAATTAAAATCTAACCAACATATCCATAATTAGCTCATATCACTCATATTGTTTCAAAGGGAAACGAAGAATAAGCGGTTGCAAATGAACATATGTTACTAGTTCCCTACATGGATCCATAATAGAAAATTAACTGCCAACCAAAATTTATAAATTAAAGTGAACTATAAGCATGATCAAACTCATTTTTATCATCCACTAAACTGTGATTGGTGTTGATGATGGTGTCTTAGATGCAGCCCCACTGGTAGATTCTGTGGTTTTCTTTAATGACTACCACAATAAATAAGACAGTACAAAATATGAATATTAGCAACACAACACAAAATTAAATAATAGCAACAAACCCACATAATATAAAGAATAATATCAACAACCCCACTTACAGTATGGTGTCTTTTGTTATGGCCTAGCTATCTATAAACACTACACTTAATTGTGACTACTCTAGTCAATTTCATTCTTTGCTTTGAATTTTTTTTATTCTTTCTATTTCTCTTGTTCCTCTGCTTCCTTTCTCTGTGTCGTAACTTGTCGTCCTCTTTTTGTGTTGACAGGAGATGAAGCAATAACAATCCTAGGTGCACTTGTAACCTTTTCCCATAAATTTGACCCATTTGTAGGGTTAATAACATTACCATAAACCTTTTTGTAAGTGTCAATAGAGTAACAAGCATCCATATACTTCTCAGGTTGTTCATTATTTTCAATGATGCATGCACAAGCATACTGACATGGGATGTCTGCGAGGTTTACAAGCACAAGCTCTCATCTCCATATCCACCCTAAATTGACCATTTAGTACAATAACCTACACTTTTAGGGAACCTGTAAATGCTGCATGATAATTATATGACATCTCCTTATTAACCGTGAGCTTTTTCTTAATTTTTGGGCATATATCTCCCTTGAACTTCTTAGCCAACGGTTGCTGTTGACCTTAACAATAATCAATCTTGATTTTCATCTTAACAAACTTAATTTTTGAGCATTTAATATGTTTGTTTAAGTGTGTATAAGCTAGGACTATAATGTAAATCAAAATGAAGTTAAGCGTGCTTTTGGGCTAAATCAACCTTCGGGATTCCAGAAGGATTTTGGAAGTATTAGACTTTTATAATGAGAAAATTGTCTTCTTACCATTTGAATTAAACATCACAAGATTTCCAAATTGATCTTACTTGTCAAAATCTGAATTCATTTGGGTTTAGAAATATTCAGTTAAAATCAACATATGCAGTTTTCATTTCAATTTGAGCAACTCTTAGTATTTCAACAATATCTTGAGCTACAGATTTTCAATTGAGGTGATTCAAATTGATATGAAAATAAGACAAATACCTATAACTTTTATGAAGAAATTTAAGGCTGATTCGATAGTCTTAAATGGATAAAAGTCATAATCCCGACCGGGACCATGCAAGTCCCGACTGGGACCAAAATTGCACCAAATTGAAGAAATCTTCCAGAACATATCCCGAGCCAATGTCACGACTGGGATAAGTGTGATCCCGATCAGGATCAATGCAATCTTGACTGGGACAAGTGCAAGCTTCAAAAATAACGGCCATAACAGATATATTTTTGAATATCCCGACCGGGATCAGTGTGATCACGACCGGGACCAAAGTTTTTACAGCCTAAAAGTCCAAATTTCATTCAAATGAAGTTTGAATTTATTGGAAACGAAATTATTATTTCCAATAGCTATAATTGAATTGCTCAACTATAAATACAACCTTTGAAGATTATTTAGAGGTTAAGAAACTTGTTTTTCATTTACACATTCTCAAGCATTCAATTAAGCTCAAAATTCTCTTTAATTCATTCTTGTATTTGATAAACTCTTGTGAGAGTTTGGTGAGTGATTAGAATATAAATTCTTATTCTTCTATTTTTTGGGTTTAGAAAAAGGGAAGTGAGGTTCTATTCTAAAGGAATTGGTTTAAGTGTTTAGCCATTAAAACACTTGGGAATT